>JAPDSC010106905.1:454939-471443 GCA_026290005.1 Latrodectus geometricus
AAAACTTAATGAATAATAATGAAGTTATAAACAAAAATACATATAATTATATTAGTAAATAAAGTATGTAAACTTTAATAACATACAAAAAGTTTACTGAATTATTGCTTAAAAACAATGATAGTGCACATTATTTAATACTAAAATTTAAAAACACGCTTAATTTGGCTGTTATATGAATGTCCAAATATGTGCCAAATCACGTCCAATATGTGCCAGATTACGGTCAATATGTGCCAAATCACGTCCAATATGTGCCAAATCACGTCCGTCTCGGAGGTCTATGGGACGACCTACGTACATGTTACTTCCGGACATTGGTACGTGCGGAGAATGTCCGTAAAACGTCGCTGCATCCCTACCGGACGTCCTCTTAAGTCCAGGTGGACGTAAGAGAACGTTCTCCGAACATCCTGAGGACCACTGTTTGCTATCTGGGAGGTATTGAAGTGTTGTTCAATTTGGTAACAGGATCGTTATGAATGCTGGTCTTCTTGCAGAAATGGACACAACAGCTCTTGCTAGGAGATAGTGTAAAGCCATTCTCTGCACACCATGAAGCTATTTTATTAACAGATGTTTGTAGTTGCCTCTCAATTAATCGCATGTTTGATCTTTGGGAAAATATTTGCAGGTCATCTACATACATTGCGCCATAACCAGAAGGTGATAAAAGATGAAGAATGCTACTGATGAATAAATTTAAAATTGTTACACTTAAAATTGAGCCTTGGGAACACCTTCGGCTTGATTAAAAGTATTGGACAAAAGGTGACCAATACGAACTTAAAAAACACGGGAGCTTCAGAAATTCTGAAGGAATATCGGAAGATTACCACGAAAGCCAAAATCATATAATTTAAGGAGAATTCCACATCGCCACGTACGGTAGTTTGCCTTCTCGATGTAAAAGAAAATGAAAACCAGATGATTCCTCACAAATGCATGGCGGATTTGGTTCTCCAAATATGTAATATTATCAAGAGTGGATCTTCCTATGCGAAATCCACTCTGATTAATATGTAAATTTATTTTTCTAAGACATGCACGAGACGGGCATTGACCATACGTTCGAGAGTTTTAACAAAGGCAACTCGTCAGAGCTATTGGTCGGTAATGTGAAGGTTCTGAAGGATCCTTACCAGGCTTAAGGACCGTAATTACTATTGTTTCGCGCCAGAGTGATGGAAATTCATTTTCAGTCCAGATCCTATTGAACAAATGCAATAAGTTCAACAGGGAATCTGGACTTAAATGTCGAAGCATATGATAGCTTATTCCGTCTGGTACTGGGCTGGTATTTTTAGCCTGCTGTAATTCTCGCTCAATTCCAACATTCGAAATTCGCAGTTGTAAGGAAAAGCTTGTCCTTGGTTGAAACGAATTGATGTTTACTCAGCTCGACTCTTTGTCCTTAAAAACGAAGGACTGTAAGAGGCAGTGCTTGAGACACTAGCAAAAGTTTCACCAATGACATTAGCTATGTTCCTAGGAGAAGAATGTATAGAAGCTTCAGTTTTTAATATAGGAATAGGAAATTCCTTATATATTCCATTGACCGCTTTTACTCTTCTCCACAACTGCTTACTCGATGTTCAAGATGTTTTTGAAGAAACATAGCAAGACCAGGATTCCTTCTGACTTCGACGACGAGCTCTTCCAGCTAATGCTTTTGCTCTCTTAAAGGCAATAAGATTCTCCGCTGTGGGGTACCTCCGGAATAGCCCCCATAACCTCCTCTGTTTCTTGTAAGTAATTTGACATTCTTCATTCCACAAAGGTTTGCACCGTCTGTGTTTTTTGGAGGAACATTTAGGAATTGCTTTCGGTGACCCTTTGAACGGCATCATTTATGTTTCTGATCGTGACCATTGTATTATCAATTACTGCCAATTGTGTAAACTGCGTCCAATCTCCCCGACTGTACACGTAAGTAGGTAGGCGTAGTTGCACACTAGTACCTCCAGTCTGGGAGATGACGAGTGGGAAATGATCGCTATTATACAAATCATTCCTCACAGACAAATTTAACAATGGCAAAATTGAAGGTAAACAAATGGCCAGATCGAGAGAATGAAATTATCTTGTGGGTATGTGGAAGTATGTTTTCTCGTCGGTATTAACCAGACAGAGACAGTTATCAGAGATAAACTGCTCTATCTGACGACCACGAGAATTTATATTATCACTTTCCCACAAAGTATTATGGCCATTAAGGTCACCGAGTAACAAAAATGGACTGGGCAGGTGATCAATTAAATTATTATGTTTTTCTTGGTGGATGACATCATGTGGTCCAAATAGGAACTACAGACTGTAATTAAATGTGTCGTTTGAATTCTGACAGCTACAGTTTGTTAAGTAGTGTTTAATAGATGTACAGTGCTTGGGAAGTAATTGGATGTTAATAGACTATCACCACCAGACACTGCGTTATCGTCACCACAGTCTTTTCGAAAGCGTTTAAACCCACGCAGAGAAATGTTGTTTGTAGACTTCAAGAAAGTTTCCTGAAGTGCGATACATGCGTGGTTATAAGCTGACGTTAGAGACTTGAAGTCGTCAAGATGAGAACGCAAACCATGGCAGTTCCAAGAAACAAAGGAAGTTGTTTTTTAAATTGAAAAGATCGTTTCCCAGAGCTCGAAGTCATATCGTCTGACATCTTCTCGAACGACACATCATCATCCGAGGGATGAAGAGAAACTGCATCAGTTTAGAGGGATAAGGCTTTAGGAATGGATAAGGAGGGCTTTCGTATTCACTCGTTTGCAGATTTTAATTTTGAGGCTTTGACGCCTCTTGATTTTGCCAAAAGAGCTCTTCGAAGGATGGAAGGTGAAGATTTCGGATTTTCTGTTTTTATTTGAAGTAATCTGGTAACAGGGAGTGATAGAGTATCCGTTTGTGCACCTATGCTTCTGGTGACTTTTTTGCAGCGGCCGCATAACTCTTATTAGGCTGAGGTGTGCGTGAGGTAACTTCATTTCTATCCTCAGGGTAAGAACATTTATATTTCACTTTACAGGTGGTAATCTCCTTTTCAAGTACCTATTGAGGACAGCTACGAGAATAGGAGGGATGGTCACCATGATAGCTGAAACATGCCTCCCTTGCTGTGCAGGTCGAACTAACGTCAAGTCAGTTTCAATCTGCAAGAATTTCTCGAGTGCCCAAAACGTTGGCACTGAAAACATCGCAGGGGACTTGGTATATAAGGCCAGACGGGTAGATTCATGTATGCAGCTTTTACATTGTCTGGAAGATCTAGTATCGCAAAAGTCAGAATGAGATGTTTAGTTTCGATTACTTTTCCATCACTTCTGACAGTGATGCGTTTAACACCACAGACCTTCTGACTCTGCAAATTCTCAAGAATCTCATCCGTCGGAGAATTCAACGAATCCCTTTCCGAAATAACACCTTGTGAAAAGTTCAAATTACCCTGAGGCGAGACAGTTACCTTCATATTCGCTAATGATTGCATATTGTTAAGCATTGCTACTTCTGTAGAGTTGGCAGCCTCTACTACCATGTCACCTGATCGCAACTTACGGATACCCTTTACTTCTCAAATTAATCCCGATATTCCTTTTTGTATTAGAAAGGGGGATACATACTTTTTGTATTAGAAAGGATGAGCCCTCCTTTCTTTTTACGACATAAAATTTTATATATTTTTTTTAATATTAAATAAATTTTATATTCCTTTGGGAGAAAAGAATAGTTTTTATTCTCCATAACAATATTTTTAAAATTTCGGACCTGACACCACCACCCATCACCGAGTCCCACAAGGGGATGCAGACCAGCTGCACCAGTGCTAGCCAAGTCCTATACGCTCACAGTATATCCCTGTGATGGCCTCCACCCTTAAAGAGTCATCCAGCAGATGTACCGATCGCTGGATCCATAAAGCCGATTGATGTGCTGAGGACCACAGCACACCTCCCGTTTACCTGAAGCAGAGGCCAAAGTAATGTATTGGTCTCTGGGGGCCTCAATTACCAGGACCCTCCTTTCCAGGGACACGGGTCTCCACGCACGGCTAACGTGGGTGATTTAGTACCCAACAGTAGCTAATTGCAACAGAGCGGCGACAGCTACTCAAAGGGAGCCCTCAACCTCGTAAGAGGCCACCACAATGAGGGAGAAAAGGAAGGAAAAGTAGAAGAGTAGAGGAGAAAAGAAAAGAAAGAAGAGGACAGATCTCTGGGGTACCTCGGGATTGTGACATCCGTGTTTACTTAAAGAAAGTAAACCCCTTAGGGGGTAGTCCTTCAGGAAACATTCCTGAAGTCTACAAACAACATTACTCTGCTTGGGTTTAAATGCTTTCGAAAAGTCTGTGGTGACGATGAGGCAGTGTCTGGAGGTGTTTGTTTATTAACATCCAATAGTTTCCTCAGCACTGTCCATCCATTAAATACTACTCTACAGGCTGTAGCTGTGAGAATTCACACATCCAGTTTAATTACAGTCTGTAGTTTGTTTTTGCCACCACATGATATCATACGCCAAGAGGAACTCGATGATTTAGTTGATCAGCTGCCCAGTCTATTTCTGTTACTCGGTGACTTTAATGGCAATAATACTTTGTGGGGAAGTGATGATATTAATTGTCGCGGAAGTCAGATATAGAAGTTTATAACAGATAACTGTCTCTTTCTGATTAATACCGACGAGAAAACTGATTTCCACGTACCGACAAGAACACTTCCTTCTCTTGATCTGGCCATTTGTTCTCTTACAATTCTGCCATTGTTAAATTTGTCTCTGGGGAATGATCTGTATAACAGCGATCGTTTCCCACTTTTCATCTCCCAAACTGGAGTTAATAGTGTGCAACAACGCATATCTACTTACGTGTACAGTCGGGCAGATTGGACGCTAATTACACAATTGGCAGTTATTGATGATACAATGGTCACGATTGGAAATATAAATGAGGCGGTTCGAAGAGTCACCGAAACAATTATAAGAGCAGCTGATAGTACTATCCCTCAGAGTTCCTCCAAACACACAGGCGGTGTAAACCTTGGTGAAATGAAAAATGTCAAATTACTTACAAGAAACATAAGAGGTTATGGGGGCTATTTCCGAGGTACCCCACAACGGAAAATCTTATTGCTTTTAAGAGAGCAAAAGCATTAGCTAGCAGAGCTCATCGTAGAAGTAAGAAGGAATCCTGGTCTTGCTATGTTTCTTCAATAACATCTTCAAGATCCAGTAAGCAGTTGTGTAGAAAACGCAAGGCAGCCAACGGAATTTACAAGGAATTTTACATTCCTATATTAAAAACCGGAGCTCCTAAACATTCTTTTTCTAGGGAAATAGCTAAAGTCCTTGGTGAATAGTTTTGCTAGCGTCTCAAAAACTTACTCTTAAAGTCCTTCGTTTTTAAGGATTAAGAGTCGTGCTGAGCAAAGACCAATTCATTTCAACCATGGACAATACTTACCCTACAACTTCAAATTTGGAATGTTAGCATTGATGAAAGCTTTACAACAAACCAAAAATACCAGCCCAGGACCTGATGGAATTAGCTATTTTATGCTTCAACATTTAAATCCAGATTCCCTATCGAACTTATTAGTTTTGTACAATAGGATCTGGACTCAAAAAGCATTTCCATTACTTTGGAATGAAGCAGTAGTCATTCCGGTCCTAAAGCCTGCTAAGAATCCTTAAAAACCTTCAAATTATGACCTATAGTTCTGACCAGTTTCCTTTGTAACACTCTCGAACGTATGGTCAACGCCCATCACGTATATGTCATAGAAAAAATAAATGTATGCATATTAATCAGAGTGGATTTCGTAAAGGGAGATTCACTCTTGATAATATTACATATTTGGAAACCCAAATGTGCAACGCTTTTGTGCGGAGAAATCATCTGGTCTTCATTTTCTTTGACATGGAGAAGGCATACGACCGTATATGTCGATACGGTATTCTCTGTACAATATATGATTTTGGCTTTAGGGTTAATCTCCCGATATTTCTGCAGAATTTCCTACGCTCCCTTATTTTTAAAGTGTGTATTGGAGGTTCTACATCCAATACTTTTATTCAAGCTGAGGGTGTACCCCAAGGCTCTATTTTAAGTGTCACTATTTTTAATTTATACATTAGTCACATCCTTCATCTTTTATCACCTTCAGTTCATGGTACTATGTATGTGGATGACCTGCAAATATCTTGCCAAGGATCGAACATGCGTTTAATTAAGAGACGTCTACAAACATCTTTTAATAAAAAAAACCTGCATGGTGAGCGGAGAATGGCTTTACACTATCTCCTAGCAAGAGAAGCTGTGTCAATTTTTCAAGAAGACTAGCCTTCACGATGATCCTATTATCCATCTGAACAACACTACAATACCAGTGGTCAATGAGATCAAATTTCTTGGTGTTTTGTTTGACCGAAAGTTGACCTTTCTTCCGCATGTTTTACATTTGCGGAAGAAGTGTAAGCGATCGCTTAATATCCTCAATGTGCTTTCAAATACATCTTGGGGTGGTGACCGCTTGTTACTCCTTCGAGTCTATCAAACACTCATTTTATCTCATATTGACTACGGACATGTTGTGTATGGATCTGCCAGATCTTCAGTTTTACGCTAATTGGACACTGTTCATCACTCTGCTTTGAGGATATGTTCAGGCGCATTCCGCACATCAACCATCCAGAGTTTTTATGCGATTTCTCAGCAATTGCCTTTAGACCTGAGACAAATGCAGCTGTCACTCAATTACTACGCTAAGGTTTTGTCTGATAGACAACACCCTTTACGTTCGTTGGTTTTTACTCCTGCATTGAAGAGATTGTATGATGCTCAATCGTATAGCATCCCTGTCATTATTCTCCTTATACGCCTGTATTCTCGAATGGATCAAAAATTGCAGGACATGTCGGTTGTGGCATTATCTTTAATAATACGAGTTACGGCTACACCTCCACACGTCCTTCTCCATATTTACTGCTGAAGCTTAGGCAATATATCAAGCGTTTCAGCTCGTGAATACAGAAAATTACTATAAAATTTGTGTATATACTGACAGCTTGAGTGTTATAGAAGCGTTGAAAAATTCGAAGACAAATAACCACCCTGTTGTGTCTAAAATTTTCAAAACTGTAGATTCCCTTGCTGGCAAGGGATATAATATTAAATTCTGTTGGATCCCAAGTCATGTAGGTCTGGAGGGCTATGATAAAGTTGATGCAGCTGCTAAATCTGCATCGGCTGCATATCATCCATCTTTCCCTCTTTCTGATGTGAGGAAAGTTGTTAAAAACTTTGTTTTTTCTCTAAGGCAGGAGTACTGGAATATGCAGGTCTCCAAACGACTACGTGCCATATTTCCATACGTCATCCCTTCAATCATTTTACCGTTACGAAGTGCTGATGTTCGTTTAACTCGCCTTCGTATCGGACACACACGTCTCACACTTAGAAATTTGTTTCTAATTGAATTGAATCCATTGTGTGAAACGTGTGATGATCCATATACTGACTTTCATATTTTAATTTCATGTCTTAATTTTAAACTTTACCGTTTTAAATATTTTCAAACTGACATTTTAACCGAGTCTATGAAGCACTGATTTTATCTCGTATTGACTACGGAAGTGTTGTGTATGGATCCGCTAGGACTTCTGTTTTACGCAGATTGGACACTGTGCATCACTCTCGTTTGAGAATATGTTCGGGCGCATTCCGCACATCACCCGTCCAAAGTCTTCATGCGATTTGTCAGCAATTGCCTTTAGACCTGAGACGAATGCAGCTGTCTCTTAATTATTACTCTAAGGTTATGTCAGACAGATTACATCTTATACGTTCCTTGGCCATTTCTCCTGCATTTAAGAGACTATACGAAGCTCGACCATACAGCATCCGACCTTTTCTCACTCGAACTAAAGATCCACTCTTTTTGACAGACCTATATGTTGTCCATTTTATTAAAACGGATTTACAATCACATCCACCCTGGTATGATCCCCAGACAACTATTATTAATCCATTTGCTCAATTTAAAAAATTGGACACAACCTCAACAGTTCTTCAACAGCTTTATCTAGCCCATCGCTGTCAGTATTCACCATACACGTCAATATTCATCATATGAAAAACTGCAGGACATGTTGTCTGTGTCGTATTTTAGGCTAATACCAGTTATGGTTACAGCCTCCATACGTCCTGCTCCGTTTTTACCGCTGAAGCTAAGGCTATCCATCAAGCTCTTCAGCTAGTGAATACAGAGAAGTTTGTATGTATACTGACAGTATGAGTGTTTTAAAAGCGTTGAAAAACTATAATTGTCATCCAATTGTGTCCAAGATTTTTAGAGCATTGGATTCTCTTGCTGGCAAGGGTTATGACATCATTTTCTGTTGGATACCAGGTCATATAGGTCTAGAGGAAAATGAAAAAGCAGATACAGCTGTATGAAACTGCATCGTCTGTTCTTCCTTCATGTGTCTCTCTGTTCGATGTAAGAAGGGTTGTTAAAAGATTTGTTAACTCTGTCTGGCAGGAGTTATGGAATGTGCAGCTCACAAACAAGTTGTCTGCCATTTTCCCATACCTCATTATTCATCAGTTTTACCGTTACGTAGGGCTGATGTTCGTCTAACTCGCCATCGTATCAGAGACACATGTTTCACACCCACACATTTGTTTTTAAATGAACTAAATCCATGGTGTTAAACGTGTTATGAACCATATACTGTCTTTCAAATTTTAATTTCATGCCCATATTTTAGCTTTTCTTCTTTTTCCTTCTTTCAAACTGTTATTTAAGTATGTATGATTTCGTTGGGGATTCACCCCACAGGAAATTTTTTGCATTTCTAAAGGCAATCGGTTTTATTCATTCTATTTAACATTATCTTTATGATTTCTTCATTTATAATATTTTTAATTGAAATTTATACATATATATTTGTGTTCTAAACTTTTTTATTGTTGAGCTTGGGTTTTACATCTTTAAATATTTAGTTTTGGCGCAGCTTGTCCTTTTTGGACCTTGCGCCACAAAACCCAACCAACCAGCCAACTAAACTCACACATGGAAATACTACTGGAAAATTGATGTCATCAAGATGAGAACGCAAACTATGGCAGTTCCAAGATACAAAGGAAAATATTATTTATGTTGTAAAGCTCCTCTCACTTGGCTGGGGGGTGGGTCTTCTATTGACTCTTCGAACGATAAGTCATCGTCCGAGGGATGAAATGACACAGCATCAGCCTCCAGGAATAAAGCTTGGTAATGGAGGGTGGTAATGGAGGGTCTGTGAGTACAATGCCTACATGATTTTAATTTCAAAGACGTCATTGATTTGGGTTCAACCAAAAGAGCTTTTCCAAACATTTTTGAAGATCGTAATTTTGGCTTTTGAGTTATTTTATATAATAATTTTGACAAAGGAAATTAAATAATATCAGTTAGTTTATAAGTGGACTTACATACTTTTTGGTCGAACCTTAGGATATAAACATTTGTTATTTATCTTGACTGTGTTGATTTCTTTCTCCATGACCCATTGTGGACAACCTCGAAAATAGAACGGATCGCTAGTGCAGTTAACACATGCCTCCTTCACCTTACAGTCCGTACTATCAAGGCCAAATACTGCGCAACGTGCGCAAAAAAATTTGCAACTGGAAGTGCTTTTCGTGTGTCCATAACTTTGGTATTGGAAACATCGCAGTGGATTTGGAATATATGGCCGAACGGGTAAATTAAAAAATGCAGCTCATAAGGAGAGCCCTTAGCCTCCAACGAGGCAACCACATTGAGAGAGAAAAGGAAGAAAAAGCAGAAGGGGAGAGAAGAGAAGTACAGAAGGAAGAGGACAGATCACTGGGATACCTCGGGATTGTGACACACGTCCTTACTTGAAGAAAGTAAACCCCCTTTTGGAACTGGCAGTTTGAGTGTTTAAGAATAGTTGTAAGATTCCAAAAACTCATCCTTTACTGTTTAAGATTTTTAATTCCCTTGCTGGTGAGGACTATGAAATCTTTTACTGTTGGTTGGTTGGGTTTTATAGCGCAAGATCCAAAAAGGACAAGCTGCGCCAAGAAATTAAATTTTAATGTGAAACTTTATTTAGAAAACCCAGATTCAACGTTAAAAGATTAAAACACAAAAATGAGTGCATGTGTTTTTTTAAAACTCAAGTTAAGTAAAATAAAAAAATCAAATTATAAAATGAAAGCCATAAAATTTAAATAAAATTAAGAAATCCATACGCATTTAAAAAGGCGAAAATATTTCTATGGGGAGGCTCCCCCAACAAATTAGACATTGTTAAGATATCGGTTTTAAAAAATTTTAAACGATTATGGTTAAAATATTGACATGATATTAAAATATGATAAATTGTGTAGGGTTCATCACACGTTTCACACCATGGATTTAATTCCTTTAAAAACAAATGTTTATGTGTAAAACGTGTATTTCCGATACGAAGGCGAGTTAATGTAACGTCTGCAATTCGCAGCGGTAAAACAGACAATGAGGTGACGGATGAAAAAATAGAATGTAATTTATTGACATCCTGCATATTCCATGATTCCTGCCATAAAGAATAAATAAATGTTTTAACACCTCTTCTCACATCAGAGAGCGGAACTAACGGTAAAATTTGATCTGATGCAGCTTTTGCAGCTGCATCCTCTCTCTCATTCCCATCAAGACTTACGTGGCTTGGTACCCAACAAAATAAAATTTTCTAACCCTTGCCAGCAAGGGATTTCAATACTCTGAAAATTCTAGACACAACTGGGTGACTATTAAAACTATTGCCTCTCAAAGCTTCGAAAACACCCATGCTGTCAGTATATATATTAGTTTGGGAAAAAAGTAATCAATTATTTTTTCGGTAGACGTCTGTAGTGATCTATATCTCGTGAGGTATCTATCAAACAATTTCAGATTTATGCTCGTTGGAAAGGTGACATTTGACACTAAAATATCCTCTTGCGGTTTTTGTTTGATTAATTCAGTTACGAGTACAAGGTTTTAAAAATGGAAGACAACAAACAGAAAATTCGATACATTTTCGTTTTTCTCTTGTAACGGCGAAAAAGAAAGCCGGGTGGCTAAAATAGTGAAAGGTGTTTATCATCCTATATAAGACTGTAACAACCAGTTACGTACAATTTTTGATTCGTTGATTCCGTTCGGGTATTTTGATGTTAGAGATGCACCTCTTATGTGGATACAACATCATCGAAAATGTCTATAAAATATCAAAAATGATCGAAGTTAACCGCCTGCATTAGTCGTAACGCGCAAGACCTAAAAATCTTCATGAAAGCTGTTTTAAACATTTTTACAAAGCGAATCCAAAAGAAGTTACATAAAGTTCACGTAAAAATAATGGATTACTTTTCCCCAAACTATAATAAAATTCACGATAGTCATCTGTATTCACCTCCTGAAGATCATAGTATATTGCTGTTGATTCAGCAGTGAAGATGGAGCAGACGAATGTAGGCTGTAACTGAAAGATGTATTATTAATAAAAATACCACAGCCAACATGTCCTGCTGATTTAGATCTACGTGATTGATACTGACAGCGATGAGAAGAAAATAGCTGTTGGAAGACAATTGGTGTTGCGTCAGATTTTCCATATTGAACAAAGGAATAGATAAAATCAAGTGTCCGGTCATACCAAGGCGGATGAGCAAAGTAATTTTGTGATTTAATCCGCAAATCACGTAGATCAGTAAGAGATATATGTCTCTTTATTCGTGTGAGAAAAGGTGGGATGCTTATTGGACGAGCATCGTACAGTCTCTTAATGGAGGCATTTGAAACCATGGAGCGTAAAGGATGATGAGGGGTCGACATAACTTTAGCGTAGTAATTGAGAGACAGCTGCATTCGTCGCAGGTCTAGTTGTAATTGATGACATATTACATATAGACTCTGGACGGGTGATGTGCGAAATGCACCTCAACATATTCTCAAGGCAGAGTGATGAATAGTGTCCAATCTGCGTAAGATGGAAAACCATGCAGATCCATACACAACACATCCGTAGTCAATTCGGGATAAAATCAGAGATTGATAAACCGGAAGGATTGATGAGCGATCTGCACCCCAAGTTATATTTGATAACATATTGAGGATTTTTTCTGTTGGACCTCAGGTCATGTAAGTCTATACAGAAATGAAAGAGCTTAGGCAGTGACAAAAACTGCACCGTCCTTACTTTATTCATCTATCTCTCTTTTCAACTTGAGAAGAGTTTTAAAGTGTTTTTTTTATTTTCTTTGGCAGGAGTTATACAATATACAGGTCCATATCAAATTTCATGACATTTTTCCCTACCTCATCTCATCATCAGTTTTACCATAACGTAAAGCTGACATTAGATTAAATCGTCTTCGTATCAGGGAAACACAAGTCACACACAAATATCTTTTTCTAAATGAATAAATTCCTTTTTGTTAAACGTTTAGTGAAACATAGACTGTTTAAAATATTTTAATCTCATGCCTAGATTTTAAACTTTATCATTTTACATGTTTTAAAACAAATAAATTAACTATGTTTGATTTATTGGGCAGCCATCTCAAGGAATCTTTTTGCCTTTTTAAAGGAAGTTGTTTCCATCATTTTATGTAAATTATATAATACATATTTTAAATTTTAAACTTATATTTCCCTTGGTTTTTTTATTTTTATGCTAAGTTTTAAACTAAATATATACACAGTTTTTTGTAAATTATTTTGGTTTTAATGTTGTTTGGGTTTTCAACAATTTATAAATAGTTAACAAAAATAAAGTTTTGGCACAGCTTGTCTTTTTTGGACCTTGCGCCAGGAAACCCAACCAACCCGGTAAAAAAATTATTAAAGCTTCAAAATAGATTACTAAGTCTCTCATTAAATCCTATAATTGTTGAAATCTGTACAAATTAAATGGATTGGATAATATTCAAAATATCTGAAAAATATTTTATGCTTTCAATCAAAATGCAAGAAAACTGTGACAGGCACCAAAATAGTTTTTGTTACATATTTATATGCATGGATATTAAGGTTCACTGTATATTGATAGTTACTTTTCATATACATTTTCTCCTTTATATGACAAATATTCGTTAGCAAGTTGTTGTTGTTGGTTGGGTTTTATGGCGCAAGGTCCAAAAAGGACATGCTGCGCCGAAAATTAAAATTTAGAAATGCAAAAACCCAAGCTCAACGTTAAAAAGTTTAAAAAACAAAAATATTTGTATAAATTTTAATTAAAATTAATATAAATGATAAAATGCAAAAAAATTTATATAAAATGAATAAAACCAAAGGCCCTTAAGAATGCAAAAATGTTTGGGTGGGGTGGCTCCCCCACTAAATCACACAAAGTTAAAATGTATGAGGGAAAAAATATAAAACGGTAAACGTTAAAATCAGAACATGAGATTAAAATATGATGAACAGTATATGGTACATCACACGTTTCACACCATGTATTCAATTCATTTAGAAACAAATGTCTGTGTGTGAAACGTGTGTGTCCGATACGAAGGCGAGTTAATCTAACATCTGCTCTTCGTATCGGTAAAACTGATGATGGAATGAAAGATGGGAATATGGCACGCAGTTCGTTTGTGACCTGCATACTCCATAACTCCTGCCAGAGAGAATTTACAAATCTTTTTACAACCCTTCTCACGTCGAAAAGAGGGACAGAAGAATGAAGTGAGGACGATGCAGCTTTGGCGGCTGCATCCGCCTTTTCATTTCCCTCTAGACCTACATGACCTAGGAACCAACAGAAAATGATGTCATAACCCTTGCCAGCAAGGGAATCCAATGCTCCGAAAATCTTGGACACAACTGGATGACAATAATTATAGTTTTCCAACGCTTCTAAAACACTTAAACTGTCAGTATACATACAGATTTTATTAAACTGCTCTGTATTCACTAGCTGAAGGGCTTGAAAGATAGCCGTTGCTTCAGCGGTAAAGACGGAGCAGGACGAATGGAGGCTGTAACCATGACTGGTATTAGCATAAAATATGCCACAGCCAACATGTCCTGCAGTTTTTGAACCATCCGTGAATACAGGCGTATATGATGAATACTGACAGCGATGAGATAGATAAAGCTGTTGAAAAACTGTTGAAGTTGTGTCCGATTTTGCATATTGAGCAAATGGATTAATAATAGTTATCTGTGGATCGTACCAGGGTGGATGTGATTGTAAGTCCGTTTTAATAAAACGGACATCATGTAGGTCTGTCAAATGGAGTTGATCTTTAGTTCGAGTGAGAAAGGGTTGGATGCTGGATGGTCGAGCATCATATAGTCTCTTTAATGCAGAATAAATGGCCAAGGAACGTAAAGGATGTTGACGGTCAGACATGACCTTTGCGTAAAAATTGAGAGACAGCTGCATCCGTCTCAGGTCTAAAGGCAATTGATGGCAGATGGCATAAAGACTCTGGACGGGTGATGTGCGGAATGCTCCTGAACATATTCTCAAAGCAGAGTGATGTACAGTATCCAATCTGCGTAAGACAGAAGACCTAGCAGATCCATAGACAACACATCCGTAGTCAATACGAGACAAAATGATTGATTGATAGACACGAAGCAGTGACAAGCGATCAGCACCCCAAGATGTATTTGATAATACCTTGAGGATATTAAGCGATCGCTCACACTTCTTCCGCAGATGTAAAACATGCGGAAGAAAGGGCAGTTTTCGGTCAAATATCACACCAAGAAATTTGATCTCGTTGACTACAGGTATTGAAGTGTTGTTCAATTTGATAACAGGATCGTTATGAATGCTGGCCTTCTTGCAGAAATGGACACAACAGCTCTTGCTAGGAGATAATGCAAAGCCATTCTCTGCACACCATGCAGCAATTTTATTAACAGATGTTTGTAGTTGCCTCTCAATTAATCGCATGTTCGATCCTTGGCAAGATATTTGCAGGTCAACTACATACATTGTGCCATAAACAGAAGGTGATAAAAGATGAAGAATATGACTGATGAATAAATTAAAAATTGTTGGACTTAAAATAGAGCCTTGGGGAACACCCTCGGCTTGAATAAAAGTATTGGACAAAAGGTATCCAATACGAACTTTAAAAACTCGGGAGCGTAAGAAATTCTGAAGGAATATCGGAAGATTACCCCGAAAGCCAAAATCATATAATTTACGGAGAATACCATATGGGTCATTATGCAAGCTAGTCTTCCTGCAGAAGTGGACACAGCTACTCTTGCTAGGAGAAAGTGTATGGCCATTCTCTGCACACCATGCAGCAAGTTTATTAACAGTTGTCTGTAGTTGTCTCTCAATTAAATGCATGTTTGACCCTTGGCATGAAATTTGCAGGTCATCAACATAAAGTGTACCATAAACAGGAGGTGAAATTTGATGAAGGATAATGCTAATGAAAACATTAAAAATAGTAACACTTAAAATAGATCCCTGAGGTACACCCTCAGATTGAATAAAAGTATTGGATGTATATTGTCCTATACGAACTTTAAAAATACGGGAGCATAAAAAATTCTGAAGGAATATCGGAAGATTACCCCGAAAGCCAAAATCATATAATGAACGGAGAATTCCATATCGCCATGTACGGTCGTATGCCTTCTCGATGTCAAAGAAAATGGAGACCAGATGGTTTCTTCGCACAAAAGCGTTGCGAATTTGGGTTTCCGAATATGTGATATTATCAAGAGTGGATCTCCCTTTACGGAAGCCACTCTGATTTACATGAATATATTTATTTTCTTCTAAGACATATACGAGACGGGCGTTGACCATACGTTCGAGAGTCTTACAAAGACAGCTCGTCAGAATTATTGGTCGATAATGTGAAGGATTGGAAGGATCCTTACCAGCCTTGAGGACAGGAATCACTATAGCTTCGCTCCAAATTGATGGAAATGCATTTTCAGTCCAGATCCTATTGAACAAATATAATAAGTTCAACAGGGAATCTGGACTTAAATATCGAAGCATTTGATAGCTGATTCCGTCTGGTCCTGGGCTGGTATTATTGGCCTGCTGTAATGCTCGCTTCAATTCCAACATCCGAAATAAGCAGTTGTAAGGAAAAGCTTGTCTTTGGTTGAAACGGATTGATGTTTGCTCAGCTCGACTCTTTGTCCTTAAAAACAAAGGACTGTAAGAGTCAGAGCTGGAAACGCTAGCAAATGTTTCACCAAAGACGTTCGCAATGTCCATAGGAGAAGAGTATATAGCAGCTCCGGTTTTCAAAACAGGAATTGAAAATTCTGTATAGATACCATTGGCTGCTTTAACTTTTCTCCATAACTGCTTTCTGGATGTGGAAGGTGTAATTGAAGAGACATAGCGAGACCAGGATTTCTTCTGACTTCGACGACGAGCTCTGCGAGCTAATGCTTTTGCTCTCTTAAAGGCAATAAGATTCTCCGTTGTGGGGTACCTCCGAAACAACCCCCATAACTTCCTTTGT
>JAPDSC010106905.1:476443-508853 GCA_026290005.1 Latrodectus geometricus
GCATTGAGTACTGTAATGCGTGGGTCATACCAAGGAGGATGTACGAAGAAGTCTATACACTCAATCCGAACATCACACAGGTCAGATAGCAAAAGGTAGGATTTAACACGCGTGAGAAAAGGTTGAATGCTTGATGGTCTAGCATTATATAATCTCTTAAGGGCGGCATTAGGAACCGTAGAATGTAAGGGATGATGAGGAGAGGACATAATGTTTGAATAATAACTAAAAGACAGCTGCATCCGCCGCAGGTCTAATGGTAATTGTTGGCAGATTACATATAGACTCTGGACGGGTGAAGTGCGAAATGCACCAGAGCATATTCTTAAAGCAGAGTGGTGAACAGTGTCCAATCTGCGTAAAACGGAAGATCTAGCTGATCCGTAAGCAACACAACCGTAGTCAATGCGAGATAAAATTACTGACTGGTAAATTCGAAGGAGTGATGTGCGGTCTGCACCCCAAGATGTATTTGAAAGCACCTTGAGGATATTGAGCAGTCTCTGACATTTCTTCCGCAGATGTAACACATGCGGAAGGAAAGTTAATTTCTTGTCGAAAATCACACCAAGAAATTTTATCTCATTGACCACAGGGATAGGTCTACCGCTTATGTGCAGAACAGGATCCTGATGGAAACTAGTTTTCCTGCAGAAATGAACACAAGAACTCTTACTCGGAGATATGCTGAGGCCATTTTGTTCACACCAAGCAGTGACATTATTTACAGATGTTTGCATTTGTCTCTCAGTTATATTCATGTTAGATCCTTCATATGAAATTTGCAAGTCGTCAACATATAAATTACTATGAACAGAAGGTGGTAATTGATGAAGTATGTTGCTGATGAAAAGGTTAAAAATAGTCACGCTTAAAACGCTGCCCTGAGGAACACCCTCAGCTTGGATAAAAGTATTGGAAAATGTGTGTCCAATGCGCACTCTGAAAAGCCGGAGGGCTAGAAAGTTATTTATGAACATGGGAAGATTACCCTTAAAGCCAAGATGGTACATAGTGCGGAGAATGCCATAGCGCCACGTACGATCATATGCTTTCTCTATATCAAAGAAGATTGCAACAAGATGGTTTCTCCTTACAAAAGCATTTCGAATGTGGGATTCCAGATCTATTATATTATCAATAGCGGATCGACCTTTTCGAAAGCCACTTTGATGAGGAGGGATGCAATTATTCTTCTCGAAGATATAAGTGAGTCTAGCATTGACCATACGCTCAAAAGTTTTGTATAGGCAACTCGTAAGAGCTATTGGACGATAACTCATAGGGTCAGAGGAATCTTTGCCCGGTTTCAAAATGGGAATCACTATCGCTTCTCTCCACGAAGTGGGATATGCATGCTCCGTCCAGATTCTATTAAACAATACAAGTATGTTCAATAATGAATCTGGATGTAAATGACGAAGCATTTAATAAGTGATTCCATCAGGTCCGGGACTGGTGTCGTTTGCCTGATGTAAGGCAGTCTTCAATTCTGACATTCCAAATGCACAATTGTACGGTAGATTACTGCGATCAGTGAAACGTAGAAAAGTCCGCTCAGCTATTCTTTTAGACCTTTGAAAAGCGGGACTATAGGAATCAGAGCTGGACACACTAGCAAAGGTTTCTCCGATGACAGTGGCAATGTCCACCGTTGAGGAATGCACATCAGCTCCAGTTTTTAAAACAGAAATGGAACAATCCTGATAAATACCATTGGCTGCTTTTACTTTCCTCCACAATTGTTTGCTGGATGTCGATGATGTAATGGAAGACACGTAACGAATCCAAGATTCTCTTTGACTCTGGCGTCTTACTCTACGAGCTTGAGCTTTGGCTTTTTTAAAGGCAATAAGGTTCACCGTAGTAGGGTATCTTCGGAAAATATTCCATTGCTTCCTTTGTTTCTTATAAGATAGTCGGCACTCTTCATTCCACCATGGTTTCATAAGCTTATGAGGGATAGAAGAACTTTTAGGAATAGCAACATCCGCAACTTTCATTATTGTTTCAGCGACATATTTAACGGCATCATCAATCACATCTCTTCTAACACTTGTTTCCGCAATCAAAGCCAATTGCGAGAAAAGAACCCAATCGGCTCGACTGTACACGTAATTAGGTGGCCTAAAGGAGACATTATTACCTCCCGTCTGAGTCACGATTAGAGGGAAATGATCGCTATTGAAAAGGTCATTTCCTACGGCAAAATTCAGCAATGGCAGAAGAAGCGGAGAACAAATAGCCAAGTCAAGAGAGTGAAATGTCCTTGTAGGTTTGTGGAAATATGTCTTCTCGTCGGTATTTAGCAGACATAGAGAGTTATCAGATATGAACTGCTCAATCTGAGTACCGCGAGAATTCGTATCATCACTACACCACAAAGGACTATGACCGTTAAAATCACCGAGCAATAAAAATGGAGCTGGGAGTTGATCAACTAATTCATTTAGTTCTTCAGCTTGAATGATGTCATTTGGTGGTAAATAAAGGCTACAGACAGTGATTAGACATGTAGTATAAATTTTGACAGAGACAGCCTGCAGTGTAGTGCGCAGCTGATGTGCTGTGCTAGGGTATCTGTTGGAAGTGAGAATACAAACACCACCACTTGCAGTGGCGCTACCATCATAATCATTTCTGTAGCATTGAAATCCTCGTAGTTTAGAGCCATTAGTGGGCTTCAGGAATGTTTCCTGGAGAGCCACACATACAGGATTGTAGTAGGAGATGAGAGATTTGATATCATCAATTCGAGGCCGGAAACTACGACAATTCCATGAAACAAAGGAAGTCATTAATGGAATATAAACTAACCATTATCACTGTTACTAATGGTCATCTCAGATGAATCTTCTAAGCTTAAATCCTCATCTTAGGGATGCAGTTTAACAGAGTCTGCATCCATAGCAAGAAGGGCTTTCTTCGAAGTTAAGGAAGACTTTCGAGGGCCTTCCTTAGATAGTTTCAATTTTCTAACTTTCAAAGATTTAGACTTTGCTGACATTTTTGTGAAAGCGGGGATAGGCTGGGTCGCACTCGAAACCTTTGAGTGCAAACAAACTGAACGACATGAGTAATCTTCTGTTTGAGTGCTGCAAGATCGAGTGACCTTTTTAGTTGCAGCAGCATAGCTAACGCCAGGTACTGGAGTGCGTGAAGTGATTAACCGTCGAGCCTCCGGATAAGTTATGTTGTTTTTAATTTTCAGAGTGGTTATTTCTTTTTCCAGTTGCCGAACAGGACAAGTTCGAGAGTAAGAAGTGTGATTGCCTTTGCAGTTGACACACACTTCTTTAGCATTGCAGGTAAGACTATCATGGCCAACGTCAGAACAACGGGCGCAAGTGAGTGTACCCCTGCAAGCTATTTTAGAATGGCCAAAACGTTGGCACTGGAAACATCTAAGAAGACTTGCGATATATGGCCGAACAGAACACCTCATAAAAGCGACTTTTATATATTCTGGAAAGTCTGGAGTCGCGAACGTCAAAATTAGATGTTTTGTATTTAGGACAATGCCGTCTCGTTTGATGGTAATTCGCTTGACAGCACAGACTTTCTGGATTTGTATATTGTTGATTTTCCAATATTTCATCTGTTGGCGTATGAAACAAGTCCTCTACAGAAATAACACCTGTGGAGAAATTTAAATTGCTATGTGGTTCAACAGTAACTGCTATGTCACCTATTGCTTTCATACTTTGTATCAGAATAGACTGTTTATCGGATAAAGTTTCAACTAACAGGCAACCCGAACGTAACTTTTTTATAGCTTTCACTTCTCCTAGATAAGAAGTAATACCCTTTTCGATAAGGAAAGGGGAAACAGGTTCAAAAGAACCCCCAATTTTTTTTACAGTAAAATATTTTGAGGAAGATATTAACATTTGTTGCTCCCGTGGGAGTGAGGAGAAAGTTTTGGTATTCATATGGGATTTAACAAAATTCAGGGACCGACGGCACCACCCACCACGGAGTCCTACAAGGGGATGCAAGTCAACTGCACCAGTGCTAGCCAGTCCCTATACGCTCACAGTACATCCATGAAGTGGTCTCCACCCTTAACGAGTCACCCAGTAGATGTACCGATCGCTTGATCCATAAAGCCGATTGATGCGCTGAAGACCACAACACATCTGCCTTTTACCTGAAGCAGAGGCCAAAGTAATGTATTGGTCTCTAGGGACCTCAATTACCAGGACCTTCCTTTCCAGGGACACGTGTCTCCACGCACGGCAAACACGTGGGTAATTTAGTCCCCAAGAGTAGCTAATAGCAACAGAGCGGCGACAGCTACTCAAGGGGAGCCCTCAACCTCGTATGAGGCAACCACAATGAGGGAGAAAAGGAAAGAAAAGTAGAAGGGTAGAAATGAGAGAAGAAAAGAAAGAGGAGGAAAGATCAATGGGGTACCTCGGGATTGTGACACCCGTGTTTACTTAAAGAAAGTAAACCCCTTGAGGGGGATAAATTTCCAGAAAAAAGTTATCCTTTCCATTTTGAAGGGAAGACAACGAAAAAGAAGATCCTCAACAAGATGGTTGGTGTATTATAAAAGTACTTAATGACAATATGGATTAAAACAATGGAGGGTCTTCATTTAGGATGCGGTTAGATGGGGCAAAATTTGTGGTACATCTTTAAACTTTAGTGCTATAGAAGATTAATTGGTTGGGTTGGGTTTTATGGCTGCAAGGTTCAAAAATGAACAAGCTGTGCCAAGAAAAAATTTTATTTTGCATTTATTTATTATTTTTATTTATTTATTTATTTATTTTAACCCAAACAACATTAAAATCCTTTAAAAAACAAAAAATTTTTATAAAATATTATTAAAATCAATCTGTATTTAAAATTTAATAAAAAGAAAATTAAGTAAGTCCATATATTTATACAAATATAAAATGTTAAACATTAAATAAAATTTAAAAAACCTATTGCCCTTAAAAAGGCAAATAGGTTTCTGTGGGGTGGTTTCCCCAACAAATCAAATAAAGTAATAAAATTGGTTTTAAAATAAAGTAAACGTTCGTTGTTAAAATCTTTGCATGAAATTAAAATATGATTTATTGAAAATTATTCATCACATATTTCACACCAAGGATTTAATTCGCCAAGAAAGAAATGTCTGTGTGTGACAGGTGTGTGACATATACGAAGGCGAGTCAAACGGACATCCGCACTTCGTAAAGGTAAAACTGATAATTTGGTGAGAAATGACAAAATCGTAAGCAATTTGTTCGTGACCCGAATGCTCCAAAATTCCTGTAAGAGACCATTTACTAACTTTTTCACACCCTTTCTCACATCTAAAAGAGGGATAGATGGTTGAATTATAGTTGACCCAGATTTAGCAGCTGTGTCAGCCTTTTCATTTCACTCAAGACCTACGTGACTTGGGATCCAACAGAAGATTATTTCATAGCCCTTGCCAGCAAGGCAATACAATGCTTGGAAAATCTTGGACACAATACGATGACAATAAATATTTAAATTCTCCAAAGCTTTTAAAACACTTAGGCTGTCAGTATATACGCAAAATTTTTTAGAATTAACAATATTCACGAGCTGAAGTGCCTTATAAATTGCAGTTACTTCAGCCGTAAAGATGGATAACAATACATGAAGGCTGTAAGTATAAGATATGTTGTTAATGAAAACACCACAGCCGACATGACCTGCTGTTTTCGATCCATCTGTGAATATTGACGTATACAAAGAGAACTGACAGCGATGTGATAAATAAAGCTGTTGGAAAATTGTGTAATTTGTGTCTGATTTTCTATAATGAGCAAATGGATTAATGATAAATATCTGTGGATCATACCAAGGTGGATGTGATAATAAGTCCGTTTTAGTGAAGCGGACATTACATAGGTCTGACAGAAACAATTGAAATTCTGTTCGAGTGAGAAAAGGTAGGACGTTAGATGGTCTGGCATCATATAATCTCTTCATAGTAGGAGTTGTAATGAGTAAATGTAATGGATGATGAGGGTCAGATTTTAGCGTAATAATTGAGAGAGTACTGCATTCGTCTCAGGTCTAAAGGCAATTGTTGGCAAATTGCATAAAGACTTTGGACATGTGGTGTGCGGAATGCGCCGGAACATATTCTTAAAGCAGAGTGATGAACTGTGTCCAATCTGCGTAAAACAGAAGACCTAGCTTATCCATACACAACACAACCGTAGTAAATACGAGATAAAATTAATGCTTGGTAGACTGGAAGGAGTGATGATCGATCCGCACCCCAAGATGTGTTCAAAAGAACATTGAGGATATTGAGCTACCGCTTGCACTTCTTCCGCAAATGTAAAACATGTGGAAGAAAGGTCAACTTTCGGTCAAACAAAACACCAAGAAATTTGATTTCGTTGACCACCGGTATTTGTGTGTTGTTTAGTAAGTTAGTTTCAAAGCTTTCTCCTCTTTTAATTTTGCGAAAGAGCTTTCTTTGAAAAGGTCGGAGTTTTTTTAAGTTTTGGCTTTTCAGATAATTGGTGTAATTTGACTGGGGAAATAGAAAATGATTAGGTGCTATTTGGGTGCTGCTCGATTTGGTGACTTTTCTGGCATGGCATAACATACCTAGATTGAGGAAAGCGTGAAGTGACTTGTTATCTCGTCTCAGGATATAAACATTTCTGTTCAACCTTAACTGTGGTGATCTCTTTTTCCAGCAAATGATGAGGACAATTTCGAGAATAGGAGAGGGGGGTCTCCATGACAGTTGATATAAACCTCCTTTGCAGTGCAGTTCGAGCTATTGTGGCCCACCACCGCGCAGCGAACGCAGGTGATTTTGCCTCTGCAAGCGTTTTTCAAATGTCTAAAGCGCTGACCTTAGAAACAACGCAAGGGATTTGGGATATATGGCCTGACCAGTAAATTCATATACGCAGCTTTTACATACTGTGGAATTTCTGGCGTCGCAAAAGTCAGAATCAGGTGTTTGGTATCAATAATGTTACCATACGTCTGACTGTGATGCGTTTTACGCCACAGACCTTCTGATCTTGCAAATTTTCGAGAATTTCTTCCGTCAGCGATTACAATAAATCCCTTGCTGAGAAAACACTACATAAAAAGTTAAGGTTACCGTGAGGCGAAACAGTCATTTAAATGTTAGCCAAAGTCTGATGCAGCCTCTACAAGCAAGTCACCAGAGCGCATCTTTTGAACCTTTTTAAATTCCCTAACTATTCCCGATATTCCCCTGGAAATTAAGAAAGGAGATACAGTTGTTAAGTTTCCCTCCTTTCTTTGCACTATAAAAAATTTTGGTTTTGGTATCTCAAATTGTTGCTCTCGCGGGAGGAAATTGAAGTTTTTATTCTCCATTAATATTAATTTAAAAATTCTGGACCTGACCTCCCACCAACGAGTCCAACAAGGGGATGCAGACCAGATGCACCAGTGCTAGCTAGATCCTATACACTCACAGTACATTCCTGTAATGGCCTCCACCCTTAACGAGTCATCCAGCAGATGACCGATCGCTTGATCCATAAGGCCGATTGATGAGCTGAGAACCATAAAACACCTCCCGTTTACCTGAAGCAGAAGCCAAAGCAATGTGTTCACCTCTGAGGGCTTCAATTACCAGGACCCTCCTTTCCAGGGACACGGGTCTCCATGCTTGGCAAACACGTGGATGGTTTAGTCTCCAAGAGACGCTAATAGCAACAGAGTGACCACAGCTGCTCAAGAGTAGCCCTCAAGTTCAGATGAGGCAACCACAATGAGGGAAAAAAGGAAGAAAAAGCAGGAGGGAAGAGAATAGAAGAAAAGAAAGAAGAGGACAGATCACTGGGCTACCTCGGGATTCTGACACCCATGTTTACTTAAAAAAATAAACCCCCTGAGGGCTTAGTGCTATAGAAGAATCCGAGGAATAAATATTTCTGGAAATGGGAGTACTTAAAAACCCTATAAATTAAGTAAGTACTTGTTGTATATTAGTACAAGAGCTTATAAAATCTCAATATACAAAATTTATCTAGAACATAACATGAATTTGTAATCCATATGAAGTTGACAATGTTAGTCATGAAAACAGTGTAGCTAATTTTTATTTAAGCGACTAAAAAAAAGTTCTTAATTTACATTTATTCTTAAAATACTTTCTATTTTCGTAGAATTATATTTCATTATTGATAAACCATAAATTTATTTAATTCCTTTTCTTTTTAACAATACTTGTAACAAATATACAAATGTCCACTTCATTGCAATATGTCAAAATGAAATATACACACAAAAAAAATTAATTGTTTTGAGACACTGATGGGATTATTATAAAATTAATATAGGAACGCATTACTTAAACGTGAATTTCTATTATATATTGATACTTTCATTATTAAAGCAAATAATATATTTTTTATTTATGATGTTACTCAATATAAGGAAGAATTTTCCATTTTTTTATTTACATTAAAAAACAAATTAACATAATTTGTTTAAAATGATTTAATATATAAATTTTCCTTTATTTTGTCCATTGTTCTGATGTATAATACTTAAAAGAGAATTTTTTAAATATTTCTATACTTTTAAATAAGTCATATTTTTATTTTCTCTCTGTTTTCAAACACTTGCTTTAAATAAAAAATAGAATCCAGACAATAAAAGTATAATTTCAATTAACTATTTTCAAACCTTTAGGAAAAATTACAGATTATTCAAAAAATAAAAAAATTTAGTTGCGGAAATTCAAGACCATTAATGTTAATATTTCTTTTTTTGCTGTAAATTATTTTTTTTGCTTTCTCTTTCTTATTGATAACATTTGTAAAAACAATGTAATTTGTTCGATAAAAGAAATTAAAGAAATGCTGGAATTTGACATTCTCGGTTATTTCAGTTCGTACTTTATCGTATAAATTTTAATGGTTAATTTTTTATTATGAATGTGTGTGTTATATTTCATTTCAACGATAACAAAAATGTTATATTATTTGAGTTCCTCAATATTTGCTTAGATTTTGGAAACATTTATTTTTATCATCAGTCTACACATTAATTACTGTATAAATTAGTATATTTCAGTTACTAAAACCAAAAAACGTAAGCTAAAAGGTTGTTTTCACATCTATTCTGTTTTACAATTTTATAAGAAATAATACAAGGAAAAATACTCGTCTATACGCTATATTTTAAGGAATTTAATTTTTTATTGAAAAATGTCTTCTGGTATATTTAACAATTACAGGATTAAAATTTATTAGAAAGAGAAAATATTACCAAAAAAAAAAAATTCTATTTAGTTAAATTATAAAAAGGAAACCATCGAATCATTATTTTTCATCAATGAACAACAAAGGGATTTACAAAAAAAGGTGAAATTTGAAATAATAAGGGTCTACTACAGATTTAGATATCAGAAAAAACTTCAAGTATAATATTTGTTTTCGTATGTTTAAATGAATTACTTTTTCACAATATACTAGCCATCGGAATAAGAAAAACAATAAAACTATTCTAAGCATAATATTGAATACTACAATTTGAAACCACAGCAAGACATGCCAAGTAGTTGAATAGTTATCTATATTGAATAACACTAAACTGCATATAAAAAGTTAATAAAATACTTTTCGCGATTGTTAATAGATTAAAAATTATGACAAATAATCTAATTGAAAGCATTTTATTTGAATAATATAAACTAAACTATTTAAAAATTCAATATAATGTTTTAAAATAAATTTTACTTTTTCAAATTATAATAGAAGAATGTAAATCATTATTATTTATACTTTCAAAAAATTTTACTTTTAAATAAAATTTTTTGAAATAATTAATAAAATATAAAAAACATTAGAAATAAAATAAAAAAACAAATTAAAATTAAATAATGTTTTATTTTAAAAATTGAGTACAATGATTAAAATAACTTTTAAACAACATTCAAAAGGCAAATAATTTAAACATGAGATATCACCAGCAATTAGTTTTTGTGCGTTGATTAAGATGTATTAATAGTGAAATAAAATAAACGGCAACATTGAATACTTTCTCTCTAGCAACTATATACAAGTAATATTCCAACTTATAAATAATCTTGGAGTTGTCTTGATAGTTGTAAAAACCTAGTAGTATCTCATTGCAATCAGATCAACAAGAATAACAAATAAGTGAAATTTATAAAATCAAAATAATTTTAAAGGAATTCTTTTTAAATTTAAGATAACAAATTCACAAGTATAATCTGTAATCAAATTCCTGAATTTGAAATTTAAATTTTTTTTTATATAGGTGATATTTTTCAGATCTAGAGAAAAAAAATGATTATTTATTTGTTATGAAATTAAGCTACTTGGTTGACATATTCAAGAAATTAAATTAATTAAATTTTCAATTCCAAGGAGAAAAAACACAAATGTTGGATACGAGTGATAAAGTTAATGCTTTTTGTAAAAAAATGGAATTATGGAGCAAAAATTTAAAGCAAAAAACCTAACAATGTTTGCGAATAAGGATGATTCTAAATAAACTTACAAGGTTGAAGAACATGTAGAAATTTTTTTGTAAACATTTAAAATTATTTAGCCATGCTGGCGAAGAATTTTAAAAAGTATTTTCTTGTTGACGAGAAACTGGTTGCAAGTTAAAAGTGGGTTAGGGATCCATTTCATAAGACTCCCGAAAAACTCTCAATTGATGAGGAAGAAAAGTTCGTAGACTTCACGATGCGTGGCGAAATAAAGAAATAATTTAGTAGTAAATCACTATTAAAATTTGGAGCAGGAGTAGAGGGTGATTTTACTGCACTAAAAACAAAGGCATTCTTCTGTGAACTTCTGTGAAGATAAAATAAAGATCACGGCTAAATATGGAAACAGAACTGAGAGTGGAAATTTCCGATATTTAAACTTTCTTTGAAAAACTTTGCTTTGCAAGACAAGGCCAAGGAAGTCACTATTAATTTTTAAATTTATTTTTGATTTAATATATTTTGATTAAGTAAGTTTTGATTTAGTAAGATGTTTTACTTTAATAAGTCTTCAAACATGCCGAAATGTATTTTGTTTTCTATGTGTATGTGTGTTTTCTTTCAGTCAATTCATTAATTTTTAAAAATATTTTCTCTTGGATATTCTCGCGACCCCCTAATGGCTCCAGCCCCACAGATTGGGAATCGCTGCTTTAGACAAATTTGCAGATCTGAAAATAATTTGTTATACGTATTTATATATATTCCAAATTGCATATATTAATTATTCATTAATCCAATGACCATTTCCTACAAAAAAATTGTGACAAATTGTTTTAAAATTTTAATTTTTAATTATTTCTAAAAGAAAAAAAATTGTTTTCACTGCAGCAAATTGGTAAAAATTTAATTTTTAATTTATATTGTATTTTTTAAATTATTAATTTAAAAGTTTCATGGGTTAAAATGTAAGAAACAAATTTTAAATATAACATAAAAAAAGGGCAAACACACAGCTACTAAGCTGTCACATTTGTATTCCTTTGAAGGAAATAATCAATATGGCAATATACACTACTATTTTAAATAATAATATTATAATATTGTCCTATTTGAAAGTGTTTTTCCAGATATTTGCATGCAACAATGGAGTTTTAAATTATTTTTATGAGCTAATAAATGCGTTACGATATTTTTAAAGAAATTATAATATATATGCAATACGAAAAGTAAGCATTTTTAGTAATACATGTATCTTAGAGCTGATGCGAATTTCGAGTTTATATTACAGAAATATGTTGTTAACAGATTCTTAATTTTTTTAATGATTGACAGGTTAATATATAAAAAGATGTTACAAATGTATCAAAAATTTTCAAAAGTTAATTAGTTAAACTACACAAATATTTGAAGAATTCACTGTCAAGTATAGCTGATTAGTTTTAAGTCGCATCAATTCTATTTACTCTAAAATGAATTGTAACTCTAAATAGAAATTATTACTGTAAAATGAAATGAAATAAGATATAAGTATCTTATTAGTCGTAATTATATAAATTAACTGAGATATTATATAAAGTGTATGAATAGACAAAATACATTTGCTATCTTATCTAACATCTACGAAGTAAATATGCAAGATTTAAAAACAATTTACTTGCAAAAGGCAAATAATGCATAAGCTAACTTCTTCTGTTAAAAAATATAATTAAAAAATAATGAATTTCATTTGAAAATAAAACATTTCATTAATAAAAGAAACTAAGGTTTATCTAGAATTCTTAAGCAACAATTAAAATCTTAACAAAAGCAACGATTCTTGATAATAAAATAGTTACAAGTGACTAGGATCAATGATGGTTGGTTGTTGGGTTTTAATGGCGCAAGGTCCAAGCAAGGACAAGCTGCGCCAGACACGAGTTGAAAATTATCATTTTTTGCGTCCCATTAAAAACTTAAAATTATGAAATGTTAAAACAAAATGTTGTTTAAAATGATATACGCATTTACAGGAATTAAGAAAGTTGTGAATAAAATATTTTTAAAAGTTGATATAATGGATAGAAATTAAAACATGTGATTAAAATATTTCTAAATTTAGATAAAATGAATAAAATTAATTGCTTTTAAAAATGCAAACAGATTGCGATGGGGTGGTTCCCCTAGCAAGTCTTGTAAGTTTAAAATATCACTATTAAAAAATATGATGCGGAAAAGGTTAAATTCTGGACACACAATTAAAATTTGATGTACTGTGTATGGTTCATCACACGTTTCACACCAAGGATTTAAATCACTCAAGAAGAGATGTTTGTGGGTGAAACGCGTGTGACCAATACGAAGGTGAGTCAGTTTGACATCTGCGCTCGAACAGGTAAAACATATAATGGGATGATAAATGAAAAAATGGAATGGATTAAACCTTTTCTCACATCTATTCATGGAACTGAAGGCAGAATAGAAGTGGATGCAGATCTCGCAACCGCATCAGCCTCCTCATTACCATCTATTCCTATGTGGCTTGGTATCCAGCAAAACAGTACCTCGAAACCATTTCGAGAGATTGAATCAAGCAGTTTCAAAAATTTGGACACAACTGGATGGCAATTATAGTTACAATTTTTCAAAGCTTCTAAAACACTCCTACTGTCAGAATAGATGCAAGATTTATGTACATTTTTAGTACTTAAAAACTGAAGTGCACGGTATATAGCCATGGCTTCAGCAGTGAAAATGGAGCAGGATTTGTGAAGGCTGTAACTGAAGGAGGTATTGTCAACTTAAACTCCACAGCCAACGTGCCCCGCAGTTTTGGATCCATGAGTGTAGATGGGAGTGTACATAGCATACTAAAAGAGATGAGATGCATAAAGCTGTTGAAAAATAGCAGGATCTGTGTCTGACTTTTTATAGTCTTCAAATGCAATGAAAACTGTAATGCTTACGTCACACCAAGGAGGATGTACGAAGAAGTTTGTAGACTCAATTCGGACATCACATAGGTCAGATAGCAAAAGGTAGGATTTAACACGATCGAGAAAAGGTTGAATGCTTGATGGTCTAGCATTATATAATCTCTAAGAAGCGGCATTTGGAATCGTAGAATGTAAGAGATGATGAGGTGAGGACATAATGTTTGAATAATAACTAAAAAACAGCTGCATCCGCTGGTAATTGTTGTCTAATGGTAATTCTTGGAAGATTACATATAGACTCTGGACGGGTGAAGTGCGAAGTGCACCAGAGCATATTCTTAAAGCAGAGTGATGAATTGTGTCCAATCTGCGTAAAATGGAAAATCTAGCAGATGCGTAAGCAACACAACCATAGTCAATGCGAGATAAAATTACCGACTGGTAAAGGGAGGATATTGAGCAGTCGTTGGCACTTCCGCATGTGTTACATCTGCGGAAGGAAAGTTATTTTTTAATCGAAAATCATGCCAAGAAATTTTATCTCATTGACAACAGGGATAGATCTACCGTGAATGTGAAGCAAGGATCATGGTGAAAATTAGTTTTCCTGCAGAAATGAACACAGCAACTCTTATTTGGAGATATGCCAAGGCCATTTTGTTCACACCAAGCAGTGACATTATTTACAGATGTTTGCAATTGTCTCTCAGTTATATTCATGTTAGATCCTTGATATGAAATTTGCAAGTCGTCAACATATAAATTACTATGAACAGAAGGTGTTAATTGATAAAGTATGTTGCAGATGAAACAGTTAAAAATGGTTACGCTTAAAACGCTGACTTGAGGAACACCCTCAGTTTGGATGAAAGTATTGGAAAGTGTATTTCCAATGCGCACTCTGAAAAGCCGGATGACTAGAAAGGATGCAATTATTCTTCTCTAAGATGTAAGTGAGTCTAGCATTGACCATACGCTCAAAAGTTTTGCATAGGCAACACGTAAGAGCTATTGGACGAAAACTCATTGGGTCTCAGAAATATTTGTCCGGTTTCAAAATAGGAATCACTATCGCTTCTCTCCATGCTGCAGGATAAGCATGTTCCATCCAGATTCTATTAAACAATAAAAGTATGTTCAAAAATGAATCTGGATGTAAATGACGGAGCATTTGATAAGAGTTTCCATCAAGTCCGGAACTGGTTTCGTTTGCCTGATGTAAGGCAGTCTTCAATTCTGACAATCCAAACGCACAACTGTACGGTAGATTTCATCGATCAGTAAACCGTAGAGGATTTCTCTCAGCTATTCGTTTAGTCCTTCGAAAAGCGGGACTATAGGAATCAGAGCTGGACACAATCGCAAAGGTTTCTCCGATGACATTGGCAATATCTACCGTTGAGGAATGCACAGCAGCTCCAGTTTTTAAAACAGGAATGCAATAATTCTGATAAATAGCATTGGCTGCTTTAACTTTCCTCCACAATTGTTTGTTGGATGTCGATGAGGTAATTGAAGACACGTAACGAATCCAAGATTATCTTTGATTCTGGCGTCTTACTTTGCGAGCTGGTGCTTTCGCTTTTTAAAAGCAATAAGGTTCTTCGTAGATGGGTATCTTCGGAAAATATTCCAATGCTTCCTTTGCTTCTTGTAATATAGTCGGCACTCTTCATTCCACCAGGGCTTTATATGTTTGTGTGGAATAGAAGAACTTTTTGGGATAGCAATATCCGCAGCTTTGATTATTGTGTCAGCGACATATTTAACGGCATCATCAATCACATCTCTCTTAACTCTTGTTTCCGTGATTATAGCCAATTGCGTGAAAAGAACCCAGTTGGCTCGACTGTACACGTAATTAGGTGGCCTAAGGGACACATTATTACTTCCAGTCTGAGTCATGATAAGAGGGAAATGATCACTTTTGAAAAGATCATTTACTACAGTGAAATTCAGCAACGGCAGAAGTGACGGAGAATAAATAGCTATGTCAAGAGAGTGAAATGTCCTTGTAGGTTCGTGGAAATAAATCTTCTCGTCGGTATTGAGCGGACAGAGAGAGTTGTCAGAAATGAACTGCTCTATCTGACGACCGCGAGAATTAGTATCATCACTACCCCACAAAGGACCATGGCCGTTAAAATCGCCCAACAATAAAAATGGAGCTGGGACTTGATCAGCTAAGCCCTTTAGTTCCTCTGCTTGAATGATGTCATTTGGTGGTAAATAAAGACTACAGATTGTGAAAAGACATGTGATATGAATTTGGATAGCAACAGCCTGCAGACCAGTGCGCAGCTGATGTGCTGTGCCAGGGCTTCTGTTTGATGTGAATGTACAAACTCCACCACTGGCAGCGGCATTACCATCATAATCTTTTCTTTAGCATTTAAATCCATGTATTTTAGATGCAATAGAGGGTTTCAGGAAAGTTTCCTGGAGAGCCACACATATAGGATTATAGTGAGAGATGATGGATTTAACATCATCAATTCGAGGCTGGAAACTACGGCAATTCCATGAAACAAAGGAAGTCATTAATTGAATATAAACTAACCATTATCACTGTTCCTAATGGTCATCTCAGATGAATCTTCTAAGCTGAAATCCTCATCTGATGGATGCAGTTTAACAGTGTCTGCATCCAAAGCATCAAGGGGTTTCTTTGAAGTTAAGGAAGACATGCGATGGCATTCCTTGGAAAGTTTTAATTTTCTGGCTTTTAGGGCTTTCGATTTTGGGGACATTTTTAGTAAAAGTGGGTATAGGCTTGTTAACTTTTGTAACTTGTGAGGGCAAACAAACTGGAGCACAAGAGCTTGTTTCTGTTTGGGTACTACAAGATATAGTGATCTTTTTAGCAGTAGCGGCATAGCTAACACTAGCTACCTGAGTCCGTGAAGTTACCAAGCGTCGAGCCCCTGGATATGATATATTATTTTTAATTTTGAGGGTAGTTATTACTTTTTCGAGCTGCCAAACTGAACAAGTTCGAGAATAAGAGGTGTGATGACCTTGGCAATTGACGCAAACTTCTTTAGCGTCGCAGGTAAAACTGTAATGGCCAACGTCATAACAACGGGCGCAAATTTGTTTACCCCTGCAGGCTATATTATAATGCCCAAAGCATTGGCATTGAAACATCTGAGAGGACTTGGGATATAAGGCCGAACAGAACACCTCATATAAGCGACTTTAATACACTCAAGCAAGTCTGGTGTCACGAATGTCAAAATAAGATGTTTCGTTTTAACATAATAACATCTCTCTTAGTCGTTATTCTTTTAACAGCACAGACTTTCTGGTTTTGCAGATGTTCGAGTATTTCATCAGTTTGCACGTGAAACAAGTCCTCCGCAGAAATAAAACCTGGAGAGAAATTTAAATTTCCGTGAGGCTCGACGGTAACAGCTTTGTCACCTATAGTATTCAAACTTTGCATCAGGATGGACTGCCTTTCGGATAAAGTTTCGATCAATAGGACACCAGATCGTAGTTTTTAATGGATTTTACTTCCTCAAGATACGAAGTAATACCCTTTTCTATAAGGAAAGGGGAAGCAGATTCAAAGGAACCTCCAATTTTCTTCACAATTAAAAATTTTGTTTTGCATGAAATCATTTGTTGCTCCTGCGGGAGTGAAGAGAAAGTTTTTTGATCCATAGAGGATGAAATATAATTCAGTGACCAGACGGCACCACGGAGTCCTACTAGGGGATGCAAGTCAACCGCACCAGTGCTAGCCAGTCCCTATAGGCTCACAGTACATCCCTGAAGTGGTCTCCACCCTTAACGAGTCACCCAGTAGATGTACCGATCGCTTGATCCATAAAGCCGATTGATGTGCTGAGGACCACAACACACCTGCCTTTTACCTGAAGCAGAGGCCAAAGTAATGTATTGGTCTCTAGGGAGCTCAATTACCAGGACCTTCCTTTCCAGGGACACGTGTCTCCACGCACGGCAAACACGTGGGTAATTTAGTCCCCAAGAGTAGCTAATAGCAACAGAGCGGCGACAGCTACTCAAGGGGAGCCCTCAACCTCGTATGAGGCAACCACAATGAGGGAGAAAAGGAAAGAAAAGTAGAAGGGTAGAAATGAGAGAAGAAAAGAAAGAAGAGGACAGATCACTGGGGTACCTCGGGATTGTGACACCCGTGTTTACTTAAAGAAAATAAACCCCTTGAAGGGCTAGGATCAATGAAAGTAAACATTTTAGTTACTTATACAATATTTTTAAATGTCATTAGCCGATTCGCAACAAACAAGATATCTTATAAATAAGCTTAAGAACCCAAACAATCGATTTCTAATAAAAATAGAACTTTGAAAAATTTAAATCTGATGAAATAAAAATATAGTACATAAATGGAATAAGAAAAAGCTTCTATGCCGGGTAACCCCTCAGGGGGTTTACTTTCTTTAAGTAAACACGGGTGTCACAATCCCGAGGTACCCCAGTGATCTTTCCTCTTCTTTCTTTTCTTCTCTTCTCTCTCCTGCTTTTCCTTCCTTTTCTCCCTCATTGTGGTTGCCTCATACGAGGTTGAGGGCTCCCCTTGAGCAGCTGTCGCCGCTCTGTTGCTATTAGCTACTCTTGGGGACTAAATCACCCACTTGTTTGCCGTGCGTGGAGACCCGTGTCCCTGGAAAGGAGGGTCCTGGTAATTGAGGTCCCCAGAGACCAACACATTACTTTGGCCTCTGCTTCAGGTAAACGGGAGGTGTGCTGTGGTCCTCAGCACATCAATCGGCTTTATGGATCAAGCGATCGGTACATCTGCTGGATGACTCGTTAAGGGTGGAGGCCATCACAGGGATGTACTGTGAGCGTATAGGACTTGGCTAGCACTGGTGCAGCTGGTCTGCATCCTCTTGCTGGACTCGGTGGTGGGTGGTGCGGTCAAGTCCCGAAATTTTAATAATAAAATATGGAAACCAAAAAATTATCTTTTCTCCCACGGGAGCATTTGTTAAATGAATCAAACTGCAAATATTTCATAGTCAAAAGAAAAGTGGGTTCTTTTGAAAAAGTGTCCCCTTTTCTTATTCAAAAGGGAATATCGGGCTTTATAGGAGAGGTAAAAGGTATCCGTAAATTAAGATCAGGTGACTTACTGATAGAGGTTGCTAACTCTACTCAGGCAGCAAAAACAATAGATATGCAATTGATGGCGAATATAGAGGTGACTGTCCAGCCTCATGGAAATTTAAACTTTTCGCGTGGAGTGATTTCCGCAAGGGATTTATTAAATACGTCGACGGATGAAATTCTAGATAACTTGAAAAGTCAAAAGGTCTGTGGCGTTGAACGCATCAGAGTCAGAAGAGATGGGCAGTTTATTGACACTAAACATCTCATTCTGACTCTTGCGACCCCAGACCTTCCTGACAAAATTAAAGTTGCATATTTGAATCTTCCCGTCCGACAATATATTCCAAATCCCTTGCGTTGTTTTCAATGCCAACGTTTTGGACACTCGAGAAACGCTTGCAGAGGCCAACTTACCTGCGCTCGCTGCGCAGTAGTTGGTCACGATAGTTCGAACTGCACAGCGAAGGAGGTGTGTGTAAACTGTAAAGGTGAACATCCCTCCTATTCTCGAAGTTGTCCACAATATGCTTTAGAAAAAGAAATCACCACGCTAAAGGTTAAAAACAATTGTACATATCATGAGGCTAGGAAAATTGTTGCCTCTCGTACGCCACAGCCTGGAATGAGTTACGCAACTGTAGCAAGAAAAGTCACCAAGTGTTCAAGTACACAAACGGATAACTTGCCACTTCCTGTAATGAGATTACCCCAATCATCATCAGAAAGGCCAAAATCAACATCAACGTTATTTAGAAAAGCTTCTATGGCTAAATCTCGAGGCGTTAAGGCCTCAAAACTAAAATCTGCAAAGGAGGGCCCACGAAAGTCCTCCTTATCCACCCGTAGAGCCACATCATCCCTGGAAGGTGATGCTGTCTCTCTTCATCCCTCGGACGATAATTTATCGCTCGAGGAGATGATAGAAGACCCGCCTTCCAGCTCCGGGGGAGGAGCTTTTCTATTTAAAAAATAACTTCCTTTGTTTGTTGGAACTGCCATGGTTTGCGTTCACATCTTGATGACATCAAGTCTATCATATCAGCTTATAACCCCGCATGCGTAGCACTTCAGGAAACCTTCCTGAAGTCTTCGAATAACATCACTATGCGTGGGTTTAATTGCTTTAGAAGAGACTGTGGTGACGATGGTGCAGTGTCTGGAGGTGTTTGCATATTAACATCTAATGACTTTCCCAGCACTGTCCATCCAATCAATACAACCCTACAGGCTGTACCTGTCAGAATTCATACAACATATTTGATTACAGTCTGTAGCTTGTATTTACCACCACATGATGTCATCCGCCAAGAAGAACTTGATACATTAGTTGATCAGCTGCCTTCACCATATTTGATACTCGGTGACTTTAACGGCCATAATACTTTGTGGGGAAGTGACGATACCAATTCTCGCGGTCGTCAGATTGAGGGTTTTATTTCTGATAATGGCCTCTGTCTGATGAACACCGACGAGAAAACATACTTCCACTCACCCACAAGGACATTTCATTCTCTCGATCTCGCCATTTGTTCACCGTCACTTCTGCCGTTGTTAAATTTAACAGTAGGGAATGATCTGCATAACAGCGATCATTTCCCACTCGTCATCTCCCAGACTGGAGGTAGTAGTTTGCAGAAACGCATACCTACGTACGTGTACAGTCGGGCAGATTGGCCTTTATTTACACAATTGGCAGTTGTTGATGATAATATGGTAAAGATCGATGATATTGATAATGTCGTTCAAAAAGTCACCGAAACAATTATAGGTGCAGCTGATACTTCTATACCTAAAAGTTCCTCTACAACAAAAAGGCGTTGCAAACCATGGTGGAACCAAGAATGTCAACAAACATATAAAAAACAAAGGAAGTTATGGGGGTTGTTTCGGAGATACCCCACAACGGACAATCTTATTGCCTTTAAGAGAGCAAAAGCATTAGCTCGAAGAGCTCGTCGTCAAAGTCAGAAGGAATCCTGGTCTCGCTATGTCTCTGCTATAACACCTTCCACATCCAGCAAGCAGTTATGGAGAAAAGTTAAAGCAGCCAATGGTATCTATACAGAATTTTCAATTCCTGTTTTGAAAACCGGAGCTGCTATATACTCTTCTCCTTTGGATATTGCTAACGTCTTTGGTGAAACATTTGCTAGAGTTTCCAGCTCTGACTCTTATAGTCCTTCGTTTTTAAGGACAAAGAGTCGAGCTGAGCAAACACCAATCCGTTTCAACCAAAGACAAGCTTTTCCTTACAACTGCGAATTTCGGATGTTGGAATTGAAGCGAGCATTACAGCAGGCTAACAATACCAGCGCAGGACCAGACGGAATCAGCTATCAAATGCTTCGACATTTAGGTCCAGACTCCCTATTGAACTTATTATATTTGTTCAATAGGATCTGGACTGAAAATGAATTTCCAACACTTTGGTGCGATGCAATAGTAATTCCGGTCCTTAAGCCTGGTAAGGATCCTTCAGAACCTTCAAATTACCGACCTATAGCTCTGACGAGTTGCCTTTGTAAGACTCTCGAACGTATGGTCAACGCCCGTCTCGTACATGTCTTAGAAGAAAATAAATATATACATGTCAATCAGAGTGGTTTCCGTAAAGGAAGATCCACTCTTGATAACATTACTTACTTGGAAACCCAAATCCGCAACGCTTTTGTGCGGAGAAATCATCTGGTTTCCATCTTCTTCGACATCGAGAAGGCATACGACCGTACGTGGCGATACGGTGTTCTCCGTTGTTTATATGATTTTGGCTTTCGGGGTAATCTTCCGATATTCCTATAGAATTTCTTACGCTCCCGTGTTTTTAAAGTACGTATTGGTCACCTTTTGTCCAATACTTTTAATCAAGCCGAGGGTGTACCCCAAGGTTCAATTTTAAGCGTAACTATTTTTAACCTTTTCATTAGTCACATCCTCCATCTTCTATCACCTTCAGTATATGGCACTATGTATGTGGACGACCTGCAAATATCATGCCAAGGATCGAACATGCGTTTAATTGAGAGACAACTACAAACATCTGTTAATAAAATAGCTGCATGGTGTGCAGAGAATGGCTTTAAACTATCTCCTAGCAAGAGCTGCTGTGTCCATTTTTGCAAGAAGACCAGTCTTCACAGCGATCCTGTTATTCATCTGAACAACACTACAATACCTGTAGTCAACGAGATTAAATTTCTTGGTTTGACATTCGACCGAAAGTTGACCTTTCTTCCGCATGTTTTACATTTGCGGAAGAAGTGTGAGCGATCGCTTAATATCCTCAAGGTGCTTTCTAATACATCTTGGGGTGCTGATCGCTTGTCACTCCTTCGAGTCTATCAAGCACTCATTTTATCTCGTATTGATTTCGGAAGTGTTGTGTATGGATCTGCTAGGTCTTCTGTTTTACGCAGACTGGACACTGTGCATCACTCTGCTTTGAGGATTTGTTCAGGCGCATTCCGCACATCACCCGTCCAGAGTCTTTATGCGATTTGTCAGCAATTGCCTTTAGACCTGAGACGGATGCAGCTGTCTCTCAATTATTACGCAAAGGTCATGTCTGACCGACAACATCCTATACGTTCCTTGGCCATTTCTCCTGCATTAAAGAGACTGTATGATGCTCGACCCTACAGCATCCAACCCTTTCTCACTCGAACTAAAGATCAACTATTTTTGACAGACCTATATGATGTTCGTTTTATTAAAACGGACTTAAAATCACATCCACCCTGGTATGATCCACAGATTAAAATCATCAATCCCTTTGCTCAATTTAGAAAATCGGACACAACTTCAACAGTTTTTCAACAGCTGTATCTATCTCATCGCTGTCAGTACTCATCATATACGCCTGTATTCACGGATGGTTCAAAAAGTGCAGGACATGTTGGCTGTGGCATATTTTATGCTAATACCAGTTATGGTTACAGCCTCCATACGTCCTGCTCCATCTTTACCGCTGAAGCTACGGCTGTTCATCAAGCCCTTCAGCTAGTGAATACAGAGCAGTATAATAAAATCTGCATGTATACTGACAGTTTGAGTGTTTTAGAAGCGTTGAAAAACTATAACAATTGTCATCCAGTTGTGTCCAAGATTTTCGGAGCATTGGATTCCCTTGCTGGCAAGGGTTATGACATCATTTTCTGTTGGATCCCAGGTCATGTAGGTCTAGAGGGAAATGAAAAGGCAGATGCAGCTGCTAAAGCTGCATCGTCCTCACTCCATTCATCTGTCCCTCTTTTCGACGTGAGAAGTGTTGTTAAAACATTTGTTAAATCTCTCTGGCAGGAGTTATGGAGTATGCAGGTCACAAACAAACTGCGTGCCATATTCCCATCTTCCATTCCATCATCAGTTTTACCGTTACGAAGAGCAGATGTCAGATTGACTCGCCTTCGTATCGGACACACACGTTTCACACACAGACATTTGTTTTTAAGTGAATTAAATCCTTGGTGTGAAACGTGTGATGTACCATATACTATATCTCATATTTTAATATCATGTCCTGATTTTAACGTTTACCGTTTTAAATATTTTACAACCGACCTTTTAACCATGTATGATTTAGTGGGGGAGTCACCCCACCGGAACCTTTTTTCCTTTTTAAGGGAAATTGGTTTCATTAATTTTATTTAAATTTTATGAATTTTATTTTGCGTTCATATACTTATACTTATTTCGATTTTAAAATTAATATATACAATAATTTTTGTCTTTTAACCTTTTAATGTTGAGTTTGGGTTTTACCTAAAATCTATCAATAATTTTTAAAGTTAAAATTTTGGCGCAGCTTGTCCTCTTTGGACCTTGCGCCACAAAACCCAACCAACAACAACTATGCCGGGTAAAAATTTTTATGGCACTAATGTAATTAAGTAATGAAAGACTGACAATCTAAAACAAATATAAAATGAATAAAATATATTCAATTCGTTGTAGTTTTATTAGTATGTGTGATCAATAATTTACAAAATTAAATAATATCAACATACACTAAATACATCATTCTTAGTTAAATGACACTTCTATCCAGATAAATAATTAACAATAATAATAAATATGTACTTATCTTATAATTCTTATCAAATTCAGTTGTAAACAAAATTGAATAGTGTTCACTGTTTTAATAGTGACTTTCGTGTCCACGTTAGTTGCTGACAGAATTGTTTAAAAGATAAATGTTTTGGCCGTCTTACAATCACACGATATAAAGATTAAAATCTATTTTTACGGGAAAATAATTTTTTTCTTTAAAATATACAGAGATATCTATAAAATTTGTTAATATCTCAATAAGAAATGGTTTTTATAAGAAATCTATGTTTGCTTTTAAAATTAAAAATAATAACTAACTGTCTTAAATTGACTATCCAACTACTTCAGTGCCATTAAGTCGCAGAATCTGGTGGCCCACTTCTTATCCTGTTACAACCCTGTTGATTCTGGCTAGTAATCATCATTGACTATAATAGCCTGATCCAAATCATCAAAGAACATGGGTGGCTGCATGGCAACCAGCTTTTTACCGACAGTTTGTGTTTGCTGAGAATACAATTGCCTGACATCAAGACGTCTGGCTCTTTTGCCTTGAGATTTTAAAAAGTAAAATAAAACTTAAACATGTTTTGAAATGTATTTTAAAAACATTTAATTTTAGAGATCAGTTTAAATCTCTCATTTTCTGAAAAAAAAATTGCGCTTAATTTCATTTGACATTTATACAGGAAAAAACATATATGTGTTTTTCTAATAGAAAGACATTAACAGATTTAGTTATGATTTAATGGATTTCCATTATATTTCTAAATTAATTTAGAAATAAATTATTAACAGATGAAAATCGATAAAGGTTTCATTTATATCAGAGTAGATGAAAATAGATTGTAACTAACTAACCGCGATAAAATCGACTTCTGCGGCGAAACGACAGAGGGACAAAGCTTGTATAAAATGTGTACCACTATACATAATCCACAAATTATATTAGATACAGCATTGCTAGATACTCAGCATTTTCCTAGCAATGGACCGTGTTGCCGGCCAAACATCAATGCCGTTGATAATATAACATTAAAAATCTGCTGCTCAAGACGACGAACCGCAGAGGTCCTATTCTTGGCTTAAATGCTGTGTATTTACTGAATAAAAAGTTATATCATAAAATTGTTTAATATCTCTATTTATAATAAACAATTTAAAAATAAATTAATCAGGTAAATATATTAATTTACACAATAAAGTTAACATTCCAATTTGATCCACCTAACTGCTAGAACTTAACTCGTTAGGTACAGTTAAGCATTTAGGTGTAACACTCCAATTTGATTAAAAATGCAGTAAATAGTTCTTTCGATGGTCTGTTTATACAACAAGTGCCACACACAAATTTATTAAAAACATATGTGATATTTTAAACTTGATTCTACATAATAAAATTTTTCGTTACATTATATATATATATATATTACATAAATAGTTATTCTTTTATTTTAAATTTTCTAATTCTTTTAAGCAATTTAGATAAATTAAGAGTATTATTAAGATAAATTACCTGAAATGAATGGTCCTTTAAACATTTTTCCTACTTCAGCAGCCTGAAAAATAAAGTTTTAAGCTCAAAACTGGTTTTATTACTTGAAAATTGCGTATTAGCTAAAAAATCTATGCTGTGAGGCATTTAAAATAACTCTCATATTGTCTTTTGAGTGGTAAAATGAAAAGTTTTTTAAAATTTAAACTTTTCATTTTAAAAAATTTTTTGATTTAACAATATTTTTACAACTGAATGTAAACGTGTGAGTGTTTGTGATTGTATGTATATATGTACAGTAAGGGTAAAATTTGTAGACATTTAAAATGTTCATGTTTTATGATATATGTAGGTTTAAATTTTAATATGGTACACTTGTAGAATATATTTATTTTTACTTAACTACAAATATTTATGCACATCAACTTAAAAGAAATTTAATGTAGAATTTAATTAAAAATAGAAATATATACTCTGTATCACAAAAAAATTATATCACATATAATTATATTTTAGACTTCATTGTAGTTTTAAGTAGGACAATTAATATTTTGGATAACCACTATTTTTTAATAAAGCTTAACAGTGTCTTTTCATCTAGCTGAATTTGTGTTCAGATATTATCCTTCTTAATTACTACTATGGGCGGAAGTAGTTATAGTCCCAATAAATTTTTTGATGGTATTCAGCTGATAAATTTTCAATAGAATTGAGATTAAACTGTGTCCTAAACAGTTGAACAAACCTAAGCCGTAATCCATTCTTGGCATATCATTTTGCATTGCAGGGAGCTGAAACTTGCTGAAAGAAGAATGATTTTATATTTTGGAAGAGATCATTGATGGAAAGTATCAATTTTGTTTCCAGAATAGTATTTAGCCTTTCTTTTTCATTAAACTGTAATCAATCACTTGAGCGTGTGTTGCACCTTCCTCAGATAAATATATCAAATCATGATATTTATTGGTTACATTATTGTTGCTTCAATATTATTAGGAAGTAACTTTTTCTCGATTCTAAGTTTCTCTTGTTTTGTGTTTCACAACCAAAGATGGATATTTTTCTCTTATTACTCCTGATTATTTCCCTCTAGCGAATTTTTGGAAAACTTATTTTCTCCCCAAATGAACTGTTTCTTGGGTTGCTTAAAATTGGCATATTCTCTTTTGAATTTTATTTTTTCGTGTGACCTGAAAATCTTCTCATTATTGTACTTTTACATTCTTTTCAATATGAAATACATACTTCATTTAGTTAACATCTAATAACATCTGAGGAAATACTTCAAACTTTGAGGCGAGTCTTTTTAATTATTCTATCATCAGTAGCACTTGCTCATTTTCTTAGGCCTGGTCTGGCCTTATTTTTCACTGAATTAGAATTTTCCAAATATAAACACAACTTCTGTAAAACGTATGATAAAAATAATAACACTCTGTAATCAAAACGGATTCATCATAATAAAGGTCATTTTTCTTTGAATACGACAATTATGCTTCTTTATGCAAAAATGCAATCTGTTCTTGTTTTTGGTGTCATCGTTTTAAATAAGTTGCATTAAAAGCAAATTAAAAATATTAAGAAAATATTACTTATTTAAAATATTGTGAATACTTGTACAAAGTTCACGCCAACAAAATAGCGATTTTATAAGACAAATCGCACTATAATTTGGTTACAATAGTTTGATTGCTGATTAAAACAGTGATAAGGATTAGGTAGTGGGCTTTTATTATACCTTACACTTCAACATTCATAATAAAACTGAACTTGCTTTTTAGATTAAAAGAAGAGTCTTTTTAATATAAATATTTTAATTCAGTATTTTTAGTTCAATTATACATCAAATTTCATTTAAATTGAAATATAAACATTTGCATTTAAGAGGAAATTAATATATTTTATTAGGACATAATAAAAAATTTTAAAAAAACTAAGAAATCAAGAAAATTAAGAAAATTTCAGAATGTATGTATTAATTATTGCATAATGTTTGGAATATGTATATTGAAAAGTAACTTACATTCACATAGGTGAAGGAAAAAACTAACAGAAATATAATCACCATAGTTCCAGATTAAGAAAGTGCAATGTTATACGTTTAATGCAAAAATTTAAGTTAATTAGAATTGAAAATTTTCAATTACAGTAGTTAACTATGAATGCAACGAATAATAACAAAAAAAATTGTCGACTTATCATTCTAATTTGCTGACTTTGAAATTGGTAATGCAGACAATATAAACAATTGCATCTCTTCCATTGTGACTAGCACGTGGCTAAATTATTTTTATTTGCTACCAAATGTACGGTAATCGAAAGAAAACCATAATAAATTTTGAAAGCATAAATTTAGGTTTCAAATACAGTCCTATTATTTAAATTCTCTATTGAATTAGTAAATACAAATTTGTCATAAATTCTTTAGGTTTGTAAGGACTATAACAGTTTCCATTAGTCATTTTAAAGTTTTTAAGCAAAATATCTAGTGTACTTCTATGTTTTGAAAGGATATTCATATATTAAGTAACTATACTACTAATTTATATTTTTTATATGTTCTTTTATCACAGAATCACATTTGCTGTTATCAGATATCGTAAGACCTATTACCTTGTACCTGTTTCTCAAAATGGTTGCATTATTTATGCGTTAAAATATAAATATTTTTTATAATAAAATTATATTATAAAATTAATTTTATATATATTTTTTAGATTCATACAATAAGACATTGATTTTATTAGTATTGAAACAACTGGAATAACAAAAACTAAGGAAGATTTATTTAAAAAATATTTACTTTGGAAAATCTTAAATCATCAGAGTAAATTTAAACTAATGTATTACTTGTTTTATTGAGAAATTCCATTGAAAATAATTTTATGTTTATAATGCTCAAAAATTTTCTATTTTAATAAGTTTATGAACAAAAGTTTTGATAATTTTATTTCCAACAATTTTAAACATTTCGAGCAATAAATTACCAGATTTAGTATGTTATTTATATACACCAAAATAAATTACTCTCGCATGTAAATTCATTTGATAAATAACTTATTTAAAATTTTATTAGATAAATGTACTTTCTAAGGTGAAGTGATTACTGAAATAAAAATAAAGTACATAAGAAAGTACATTTTGCATGAAGCAGCATAATTAATTTAGAGAATATTTTTATATTAAAGGCAATGATGTGCAAAACTAAAGAAACAAGTGACTTTTGCTGTAACTCCATATGAAAAATCATTTGAGAGAAATGATTAATTCGTTTTATTTGTCTCTCAATGGCCATTTCTTGCACATGAGAGCTAATTGGACCCGGACGTACTGCTTAAAGTGGATTCAGAACCACTACAAACATGCAAGTTTAAAGTGGAATTGGAACCCAAGAACTATTGAGCCGAAGGTACGACTTGAAAGATATGAAGGTTGGTTGGGTTTCGTGACATCAGGTCTAGAAAAGGACAAGCTGACAAACAAAATATTAGTTCTAGACGTACTTGTTTTCTTTTTTTCCAACAAAAACAAACATAAAATTGTAAAAATTGTATATATATATATATATATATATATATATATATATATATATATATATATATATATATATATATATATATATATATATATAATTAAATTTAAATTTGACAAACATAATCATAAAAGAAAATCATAAAATCATATAATAAAAAATTGCATACAAGCATAAAATAAGTTAATATCACTAAATAAACAGTTTGAAACCAATTGCACTTGAAAATGCAAAAGATTAAGGTAAGATGGCTCAACCAGCAAATAATTTAACATCAGAAATAAGTATTATAAATAAAACTTATACTTAAAATTAAAATATGTTAAATAGAAGAGGTTTCATCACTTTGGATTTAAATTCTTTGAAAATTAATATTTCTGTATGAAACGTGTGTATTCGATACAAAGGGGTGAGTTAACTTATATGATAAAATCTACAAAAATTTAAATGGTTTGGTATCCAAAATATATAATTTCATATTTCTTGCCAGGAACCACTACAAACATGTAAGTTTAGTATTTGCAATCTAATATTTAAAAATTCACAAAAAGGTGACAAATAAAACTATTACCTTTCAAAGCTTCTAAAACATGCATGACTAAATTTAACAAATAAAATCGATATTAATCGATTTTAGTACGCTGATGATTAATAGCAAGCTGGAGAATGTGGTTAATAGCTGTTGCTTCAGTAGTAAGTCTGGAATAGGTCTGATTTAAGTGGTAATTAAAAAAAATTATTGTTATAACTCCATATGCGCCATTCTGTCTGTGGTGTTGTTGAAGAAAAGAGTACTTTTGCTCAATACATAAACTTGTACACGTTTATGTATTGAGCAAAAGTTTAAAGAAAAGTGATAGTTGTATCGTACCAAGGCGGATGAGCAAACTGGTCAATTGCCACAACTGGAACGTTACGTATGTCAGAAAATCAAAATTATGATTTCACGATAGTAAGAAACGGTGGTGTTAGAATATCATATAGTCTCTTATCACAGAAATAAATATTCTGCAACATAATGTACGAAGAGGGTTCGACATAATCTTGGTATTATAATTGAAAGACTGCTGTATTCTTCTCAGACCTAAAAGGAAATTGTTGAAAAATCATGTATATGCTTTAGACGAATAGTGTGTGGTTGGTTGATTGGGTTTTGTGATGCATGTTTAAAAATGAACATGATGCATCAAGACTAACACTTCGTGTAATAATATGTTTTCAAGTCCAAGCAATATTAAAATATTATGAAAACAAAAATAATTGTATATAATACATATAAAATCTAAGTACACATACAAGAAAACAGAAAAAAAACAATATATATAAAATAACAAAATAAAAAATTGTAAAATGCCTATATTCCTCAAAAAAGCAAACAGGTGTCTGCGGGAAAACTCCACCAACAATTCTACGTAAACAATAAAAAAGTGTATTCATGTACAATTTATGAAAGTGAAAGTATTTAAAACACTTAAAAAAAGTTTAAACGTAAGTGGTTAAAATCATGGCATGCAATTAAAATGTAATATATTGCTCGTCATACCATTGGTTTAATTCATATAGAAACAAATTTCTGTGTGTGTGTCTGATACAAAGAGAGTTAATCTCACATATGAATTTCGTACCTATAAAGCTGTTAATGAGAAAATTTTGGTTAAAAATGGTATGCAATTTATTATTCAAATATATGTTTCCTGACTCACACTAAATATCATGAGTAAACTATTTTACATTCCTTCTCACATCTGATGAAGAAACAGATAAAAAAAACAGGAAAAATGATGATTTAAAAGCCACATCAGCTATCCAATTAAATCTAAGTGACATAGGACCTAACAGAAAATTTCTGTGATAGCCTTTCTTTCAAGGGAATTAAATTCTCTGAAAAGTTTAGGCACATCGGGATGGCTGGTTGGTTGGTTGGATTTTATGGTGCAAAGTCCAAAAAGGACAAGCAGCCCCAAAAAATTAAATTTTAAAGAAATATTTTATTCATAAAACCCAGACTCAAAAATAAAAGATTAAAATACAAAAATTAATGTCTATATATTTTAAAATCTAAATTAAGTAAAATGAAAGTAAAAATATAACTTATCAAATCGAAGTTATAAAGTTAAAATAAAATTAAGAAAATCAATTACCCTTAAAAAGGCAAAAAGTTTTCTGAGGGGTTGCTCCCCCACTAAATCATATAGACTTAAAATGTTAGTTAGAAAAAATATAAAACAGTAAACCTTAAAACCAGGACATGATATTAAATTTATGATAAAAAGTATATGGTTGGTTGGGTTTTGTGGCGCAAGGTCCAAAGAGGACAAGCTTCGCCAAAAATTAAGCTTTAAGGAAAATTGATAGATTTTAGGCAAAACCCAAACTAAACAATAAAAATTTAAAACACAAAAATAATTGTATATATTAATTTTAAAATCGAAATAAGCATAAATATATAAACCTCATTAAAATTAAATAAAATTAAGAAAACCAATTTTCCTTAAAAATGAAAAAAGGTTTCGGTGGGGTGACACGCCCACTAAATCAAGCATGGTTAAAAGGTCAGTTGAAAATAATTTAAAACGGTAAACGTTAAAAATAGGATATGAAATTAAAACATGAGTAACTGTAAATAGTTCATCACACGATTCACACCAAGGATTTAATTCACTTACAAACAAATGTCTGTGTGTGAAACGTGTGTGTCCGATACGAAGGCGAGTCAATCTGACATCTGCTCTTCGTAACAATAAAACTGATGATGTAATGTGGTATGGAAAGATGGCACACAGTTTGTTTGCTACCTGCATACTCCATGACTCCTGCCAAAGAGAATTTACAAATCTTTTTGCAACCCTTCCCACGTCGAAAACAGGGACAGATGAATGAGGTACGGGCGATGCAGCTTTAGCAGCTGCATCCGCCTTTTCATTTCCCTCTAGACCTACATGACCTAGGATCCAGCAGAAAATGATGTCATAAACCCTTACCAGCAAGGGAATCCAATGCTCCGAAAATCTTGGACACAACTGGATGATAATTGTTATAGTTTTTCAACGCTTCCAAAACACTCAAACTGTCAGTATACACGCAGATTTTCTTAAACAGCTCTGTATTCACTAGCTGAAGGGCTTGGTGGATGGCCGTAGCTTCAGCTGTAAAGATGGAGCAGGACGTATGAAGGCTGTAACCATAACTAGTATTGGCATAAAATATGCCACAGCCAACATGTCCTGCTGTTTTAGAACCATCCGTGAATACAGGCGTGTATGATGAATACTGACAGCGATGTAATAGAAAAAGCTGTTGAAAAATAGTTGAGGTTGTGTCCGATTTTCAAAATTGAGCAAAAGGATTGATGATATTAATCTGTGGATCATACCAGGGTGGATGTGATTGAAGGTCCGTTTTAATAAAACGGACATCATATAGGTCTGTCAAATGAAGTTGATCTTTAGTTCGAGTGAGAAAAGGTTGGATGCTGTATGGACGAGCATCATATAGTCTCTTTAATGCAGGAGAAATGGCCAAGGAACTTATAGGATGTTTTCGGTCAGACATGACCTTTGCGTAATAATTGAGAGACAGCTGCATCCGTCTCAGGTCTTTGGGCAATTGTTGGCAAATCGCATAAAGACTCTGGACGGGTGATGTGCGGAATGCGCCTGAACATACTCTCAAAGCAGAGTGATGCACAGTGTCCAATCTGCGTAAAACTGAAGACCTAGCAGATCCATATACAACACTTCCGTAGTCAATACGAGACAAAATGAGTGCTTGGTAGACCCGAAGGAGTGACAAGCGATCAGCACCCCAAGATGTATTTGACAACACCTTGAGGATATTAAGCGATCGCTCACACTTCTTCCGCAAATGTAAAACATGCG
>JAPDSC010106923.1:0-17981 GCA_026290005.1 Latrodectus geometricus
TAGGAATAAAGGGTCTAAGTTGAGAAGTAGAAAAATCACAAATTAAATTTACATCTTCCAAAGGAAAATAATGCTTTTTTAATTGAAAAGATGTACTATTTGAATTTAACAAATTTTTCAGTTCATCATCAATCTGTTGCTCCTTTTCTAGTATTTTAAAATTTAAAGTTGGGGGGCTTCGAAATCGATTCTATTTCAATACGTGAGAGAGTGTCTGTTATTATGTTTTCCACACCTTTGACGTGTCGAATGTTAGTCGAAAATTTTGAAATAAAATCTAACTGCCTTAATTGGCGGGGTGATCAATTGAAAAATTTCTACCTTCAAGCATGTGCCTAAATTTTTTAATTGAAGTATATATGGCTAGTATCTCGCGATCATAGGTGGACCAATTTTTTTGACTTTTATTTAATTTTGTAGAAAAAATGCTATCGGCTCCCAGTTATTTTGACTAAATTGCATTAGAGAACTTCCAATCGCAAAATCTGAGGCATCTGTCCATAAACTTAATTTAGCGCCAGGAATTGGATATTTGAGGAGGGTTGCATAAGCCAAAGCTTTTTTAGCATTTAAAAAGGCATTATCAGCTTCCTCAGACCATTCGAGAGATTTTTCGGGTTTCTGGGTTTTTCGAGGAGACTTTTTTATTTTTATGCCCTTCAAGAAATTTATTTAAATGATGTAAAATATGAGCTGCTTTTGGAATAAAACGTCTGTAGAAATTAAATAGTCCTAAAAATCTCCGTAATTGAGTTAGGTTATTTGGCTTAGGAAATTTTAAAATAGCTTCAACTCTATCAGTTAAAGGTTCTAATCCAGCTTTTGAAATTTTAAAACCTAAAAATTGTAAGCTATTTTGTCCAAAAGTGAATTTAGAAGGGTTAATAGTTAAGCCATAATATTTTAATCTTTCAAAAAGAGCTCTCAGATGTAGTTCATGTTCTTCGTGAGAATAAGAAGCAATCAATATATCGTCAATAAAGGCATATACACCGTCTAAACCTCTAGTTACTTCATCAATAAAACGCTGAAATGTACTTGAAGCGTTGCTCAGACCAAACTGCATGCGAGTACTTTCAAAAAGACCGAAAGGTGTTATAATTGCAGTTTTGTGAATATCTTCGGGAGCAATCGGAATTTGATGAAAAGCTTTAACTAAATCAATGTGAGAAAATATTTTGGTTCCGTGAAGTTCACTGGTAAAATCTAAAATGCTTGGGACTGGATATTTGTCTATAACAGTTTGCGAATTTAACGCGCGATAATCTCCGACTGGACGCCAGTCAAATTTTCCCTTTGGAACTACTTTGATATACCCCCCCAAAAGTCGCCAAATCGGAAATTTGGCGAATTTTTTCCTCGCCAAGCAAAATATTTGTTTTCGCGCTTTTTTTTCTCTCACCAAAATGAATTCGTGATAAATACAAATAATTAATTTTTTTATATAGAAATTCCCAATGTTTTTTATACATAAATATTACTGCAGTTTAAGGAACTACTTTGATATACCCCCCCCAAATCGGAAATTTGGCGACTTTTTCTTCCCTCACCAACTATAATACCTGTTTTGGCGCCTTTTTTACACGCCAAGATGGATTCTCGCTAAATACAAATAATTAATACATAAAAATCTTTAAAAAAAAACTCAGAAAATGGTACAAAATACAAGAAAATACCAAATTTAGCAACAGCAAAAACCTAAAAAAAATCTAAATTGGTAACAAAAAAATAAGAAACAGCAACCCTAAAAAGTCCGTTGGGAGTGCCAGATTTGGCGCTTAATTTTTGGGGGGGGGTATATCAAAGTTGACTAATGTCTCGTAATAGAGTCCCTTATAGCTCGGCTCCAGATGGGAATTCTAACGCATGCGCGTTGAGTAAGAGATTTTAGCTGAGATTCAGCGGGTTGGCGATCTAAATAATGCGATAAATTTATCTGGCTAGAAAGTGTATTGTTTACATATCTGTTATCCTTTCAAAAAGAGTAACGACTTAGTATTGTTATATTTTTAATAGCATTCACAAAGTATTCGTTGATTAAATCATCATGATTGTGAATATAAATTCTATGTATTGTTAGAACAGTGGATTATTTTTTATTCTTAGATGTACCAACAAAATGTATAAAAAGTCAGGAATTTTTAATTACTGATTAGTGGATAAATTCGTAATTTACTAATGTTTATAAATACCTTAGCTGCTATATTTATTAAACAAATTTTATGTATAATCTTAATACCTCTTTTGACAGCTATATTCAAATTAGCTGCTGAGGAAAGAATTTTATGTTTTGAAATATATTATTAAAATACATAACATTTGAATACATAAATTAACATTTGAAATACATAAATTAAAAAAAATTCAAACAATAAATTGATTGTTTGGCAAAATTCATAGTAAGAAGCTTATTATTTAGATCGCTGTATTCCTCATTTATAAAAACTAAAATCTTATTTTTTCAAATAAAGTTCTACTCTCCAGCTACAGAAGTTTCATTTATTGGAAGCTTGTGATTTATCTTAGTACGATTTTTAAATTAAAAAATATACAATGTATACATTAAATAACATAGTGTTTTAATCTTGTTTTTTTTTTAATTGAAATTTATAATGCATCCAAAGCTTATTAAAACAATTCATGCATGCATGCATGCATGCAAAAAAAAAAAAAAAAAAAAAAAAAAAAGAAATCAATTTTAAAGAAATTACTTGAGATAAATAATTATAAACTAAACACACATAAAATATTGTTTTGGCGTATAAACATGATAAAGTTGAAAAAAAAATCTAAAATAATGAAAAATTTGAAATACTGAATTTATTAACCAGGCATAAAATATATCTTGGTCATAAAAGCATAATGAAATGATAAAGTTTTTAAATATTTTGTTTCATATATTTAGTGAAAAAAAAATTGATGTAATTTTACCTTGAATTTTTTACACAGGATATTTTATTCTCATTTTTGTTCTTAATCTATTTATTTAAATACAGAAATCAGAAGGAAATGGATCCTTCTTTTTTATTGCTAGCACGTAAAAATATTGGAAAAAATACATGACACAAAGTTTATAATATCTTTATTAAAATATAGAAATAAGAAGGAAATATAATAATTGCAATCATTCTTTTTTTTTTAATGAGTAAATGGAAAGATATGTCTCAATGGGGGGCGAAATTCATTTCTCTGATAGAGTCCCGAAACTCAGGACCATAGTTAAGCAAACAAGGTTGCTAAAACTAAATATTCACATTGTATACCGCCAAATTATTACCACCACTTTCTTCAAGTGCGCATGCGTTATAATTCCCATCTGGAGCCCGTCTATGGACTCTACCTCGAGACACTAGTTCAAAGTTGTTCCCAGTTTAAATTTGATCTTAATACATAACACTGAGTTAAAGCTAATTTTTAAAATTTTTTATTGATTTTTCATTCTTGATTATATATATACATTACTGTTTTAATATTATATATAAAAGTTCTTTAAAGCTTTCATATCAAAATTAAAACTCCACTTTTTTTTAAGAGCATTTAAATTTTATTAAAGTATGAAAGAAAATAACTAGCAATTTTTATGACTAGCAATTGAGTAACAGAATTCGAAAACATTTTAAGAGTATTTTTTGCAATACAATTAAACTACAATTTTCTGTTTCATATCAGACCCACATTTCTTAAACACTGCAGCCTTCAGCAATGCAAACACTGCAGCCTTCAGCAATGCAAAAATAAACAATTAACAATACCTGGCATTCCAACTGTCGGCCTACCCGACGAAAATGAAGCACAACTATCAATTTTCCGACTCAAAATTCCCTGAAACTTTTCAACAACACTATATACAGTAGGCATATTGAAAACTAAAAGATAAAACTAATTAATAGAAAAAAATATAATTTGAAAATACAACCAGATTTGCAGCACAATACGGCAAGTCAGAAATCCGCTTGATACTTCACAAAGAAATGGCGATAGAACACATTTTAAAATAATTTAAAATTTTTTAATTTTAATAATAAGAATTTTTAATTTTAATATTAGCACTATTGAAAGATAAAAATAATTAATAATAAAAAAATATAATTGGAAAATACAACCAGATTTGCAGCAAAATACAGCAATTCAGAAATCCGCTAGATCACTTCAAAAAGAAATGGCGATAAATCCTATATTTTAAATATTCCAAAAGTTTTTAATTATAATAAGAATTTTAATTTTAATATTAGCGCGTGGAGTGGCGCAATTGCCGAAGAGTCAATCACGCGTCAGCGCGTGATGTAGGGTAATTCAAAGTCATTCTCTGGTTCGTTTGGTATTTTTTGCAAGTTACTGCGGATAGCTTTGGCATCCGTAAGGAGTGCCAGATTTGGCGATTAATTTATGGGGGGTATATCAAAGTTGTTCCTTCCCTTTTTAGGAACTAAGTGAAGTGGTGATGAAAAATTGCTTTTCGATGATCGCATATGGCCTAAATCAATCATATGTTGGAACTCAGTTTTTGCAATTTTTAACCTATCTTGTGCTAAACGACGAGGTTTAGCAAAAACTGGTGATCCGAAAGTTTCAATTTTATGTACGACGTTATGCTTGACAATTTGGTCTGAGCAAATAGGCTTAGTAATTTCAGGAAATTCATTTAACAATTTGATATAACTATCATTACCGAAAATAGTTTTAACAGAAATAATATCAGCAGATTTAATAATACCATGAGACTTTAAATTAGTATTAATATCACTTAAACAACGCTTTCTTATATCAGGCTTTAAGTTAAAATAATATAAAAAGTCAGCACCTAAAATAGAATTCGATACATCACAAATGTAAAAAGGAAAAAAAAAAAAAGTTTCTACGAAGGCCAAAATCAAGTGATAATAATTTCTTACCGTAAACCTTGATCATGGTATTGTTTGCTGCTGTAAAAGTCTGAATTGGTGAATGCTGTCTGTCTTGTTTCGTAGCAGGTATAATAGAACAATCACTTCCAGTATCAACTAGAAATGTTCTATTTGTTATTCTATCCCGAACGAAAAGGCGACAATTTGTAGGAGGCAAGACGTATGTCGCATCTACTCCTGCTTGTTGCTGTTTTCCTGGAAGTTGCAGGGTTTTACACATCTTGTTTCTTCTTTAAACTTCTTGTGATAGAAACACATACCGGACGAGTTTCCTTGTGGTGACAAACTTTTACGGCGATTCCGGAAACGCAAAAAGTTCCGATTTCGTGATCTGCTTCGAGCTCGTAATTCTGCAACTTCTTTCCTTAGAGCTTTTACTTCGGCCAAAAGCTCAGCACTGCTTTCAGTGGGACAAATTTCACTCACTCCGGCTGGAGTGACCTCAAGTATCTTGTCGCCAACTTCAGCTGCTTTACTTGAAGTTAAGGACGGAATAGCTGCGAGTATGGATTGGATGCTCTGTGGAAGTTGGCTTAAAAATAACTCTAGCAGTAATGTTTCAGATATGTCGTGGGATTCAGCTCGTCGTTTCATAATTCTCAATAATTCACTGGGCTTCCGATCTCCTAGTTGTTCGCAGGCCAAAAGCTTTCGTATTTTCTGCGACTTCGTTTCCCCACATCGAGCAATAATTTCTTGCTTCAAACGAGAGTATGGGTCTGTTTCATCTGGAGTTTATTACATCTCTGACTATTGCTGCGACTTCAGGAGGGAGATGTGCCAGACAGTGGTTAAATTTGGTTTTCGCTTCAGTTATGGGCTTAGGCGATGCTAGTTGAAATGTCGCATCTACCATATGAAACCAGAGATTGGGATCTGATAAATTAAAAATGGGGATTTTCACAGCTGATGATTCTGCCATTTTTAAGACGAGTTACTTGAAATCCAAAGTGAAATTCCAAAATAAATCCTTGCGAAATCACTGTTCAGAAAAAAAATTGCAATTTTAGGCAAATGCTTGTAGACGTCAGTGGTGATACCAACTTATAATTTATGTCGCACAATGAATAATGAAGCTGTTTATATTGTATAATCCCAGTTGCCAAATGTGTCGCCAAAATAATCACGTAGTTTCAAATTTAATCACCATTTTTCTGTACCAACGTTTTTTTTTTTAAAAACTGTTTCACTGAATATTTATCATGGACAGTATTGGAGAAAAAATGGTAACAAATTGATGACAAAGGAACAAAATGGCGAAATAAATATCTGTGCAGAATTGCTTTTAATCTATTCGATTCAAATTTAATAGTTTATACTGCAGATGTATCAAGCGAAAAAAAAAGCTTACCATATTCAACAACATAATTGGAATCACGTCCGGGTCACCATTGTAGAAGTTCCAGTGTTGCGTGTGTTCTTTTATATAATTAATTTGAGACTTCTTACAAATAATAATGTTTATTTTCCAGTGAATAAATGTACAACAATATTTTAGAACATCGTCTGATTACAAAGCTCGTTCAACTAGCACGAGACTAGTTGAATTACGAAGAATTAATCTTCTGTTGCCAACTGGAACGAAATAAAGAGCCACTGAGTGCACACACTCGATGACATCATTACAATGGTGTGACGTCACTACAATACCTTCGGTTTCGTTTTTGGCAGGAATAATTAAGTCATCCATATAAATCACTACAACACCTTCTTTCAATAATTGTCGAAACACATTATAAATGTATTTTTGAAAAATACTTGGAGAACTAGTCAATCCAAATGGGCATTTCAAAAACTCATATTGACCATCGTGTGTAACGAATAAAGTCAACATGAAAAAAACCGTTTTTTAAATCCAAAGTAGTGATTACCACAGAAGAATGTTATTTATCTATTACGTCATCCATAACTGGCAAAGGGAAATGTTCACGAACCGTTTTTTTATTAAGCCGTCTGTAATCAATGCAAAGTCTATAGGAATTATCTTTCTTCTTAACTAATACGACAGGTGAAGAGAAATCGGAAGAACTATTACGAATTATTCCCTTAGCTAACCATTCTTCAATTTGAGCTTCAACTATTTTTTTTCTCAAAAGGTGGTAGTCGTCGGGGGGAAAAACAAATTGGTATTTCATCTGTTAAATTAATTTTCATTTTAACATCAACAGGTTTAATTTTATTAGGAGCATAATTTTTTATTATTGAATGTATTTCAGAACACAGTGATTTATCCTTAATGTGACTTAAATCAATTTCTGATTCATCAGTGAGATTTACGAAATTAATTAAGAAATTATCTGTTTCATTCTGGCTAGTATGAAACGATACGCCATTACTTGAAACTATTAAAGTACCTTGGTTAATAATGTCAGTTAATGCCTACAATTAAATCAAAACTTACGGAATCATCATTTATAACAAAAATATTTGTGTTAACTTTTGAACAATCAATTTCGACTTTTGCATTAAAATAACCTAGTGGTTTAATTGATGACATTCCTAAACCAGTCAACGAAATATGAGACGATTATAAATTAACAGTGTCTTTAATTTTATTAAATAAACTCTTTTTCAAAATGGTTTTCTGATTTCCAGTATCATTTAATGAAGTTATATTCAGAGTACCAATTTTAACATCCTTAAGAATTAAATTTTGGTAACTTATGGCATTTATTTTTGGCTTATCATCAAAAGAGCCTGTTTCCTTTAGTTTTGGACATTCTAAAGCTTTATGACCAAATGATTGACAAGAAAAACACTTTAAACCTTTATCTTTATGAATACAATATTTAGAAATATGTGAACGTGAACCACAGTTATAACACATTCTATTTCTTGAATTAAAACCACCATCAACTTTTTTTTTATTCTTATTCATATTTTCACACTTATTAAATTTATCATTATATTCATGCCTTGAATTATATTTATCATAACCATTATATTTTAATTGATTTTTATCGAAGGAATACGATCTACAATTGTAATCATGTTTTGTTTTCATTTTATCGGAAGCATATTTACTCTTTGCTGAATCACTTTTCATTACTTCATACACTTTAAGCTTATTTTTAAATTCCATTAAGTTTTTACAACCGTATAATATAATTTTATTTTCGTGTTTATCATTAAGTCCTTTAATCACGTAATGTATTAATGCGGCGTCATCAATTTTTCCTGAGTAACAGAGTTCTTTCATTTTGAAAAAATATTCCTGAACGGATTTCAAATCTTTCATTTTTCTTTTGCTTAGTAATTTGTGAAGATAAGCCGAATTTATTTCAACAGAAAATTCATTGATTAAGGCATCTTTTAATTTTCCCCATGAGTTTATTTGCGGCTCTGTTCTAACAAATAATAAGGCATTTTCGCCTAGTGATCCTTTTGCAAAAATAAATTTCTGTAAGTTTGATAATTGAAACAGTTTTCAAAACTTTCTATCCAGTTGTTTATGTTTTCATGCGACTCGGCATTAAATTTGGTAATTGTGCTTTCGATATCAGAATAATTGATTTAAATATTTTGAGAATCAATCTTTTTACTACTTTCATTAGAAATATCATTCATATATAAAGAATTATTTTTATTTCCACATTGCATTAGAGAATCTATTTCGTTTTCATTTGAGTTTGTTTCGTCTGTATCTGAATCAGACAGACAGACATCGCTTATTTCCTCAGCTAACAAGTTCAAAGAACACAATCGCTCAAGTATTCTTTTTCCTACTTCAGATTTATTTCCTTCGAAAGAAATGTTTAAGATATTGGAAATTATTATTAATTCGTTCAAAGAAAAATTATCTTCTATAGTTTTTAATTTCTTTTTAAATTCTTCACTTTCAACAGCAAAATCGAAACCAGAAATGTCTCTTATACGCTTTCGATTTGACCGATCTCCGTCAGAATCGAAAATAAATTTATGTAAAACTTTTGCTTTGGCTGACTTAATATTCTTCAATGCAATGCTTATTTCTTTTATATCATTTAACTACATTTTGAAATAAGAAAAATGTACATACCCTTTTCAAATGATTGATTCGTAAGAATGGAATGGCAGTATCCAAATACTTTGATAAAATCAGAAATTTTTATTTTTAACTTCACAATCACATCAAATTATTATCCATCTTCTGACACCAAAATATGGGTTCGTATTCTTCATCATTAGAAATAAATTGCAGATATAATTTAAATTATTTCATAATGATTTTGAAATAACAAAAGACTATTTACAAATGAATAAAGAAACATCATCTTAGAAAGTTATAATCAAAAGTTAATGATCGATAGTCAGTTTGTACATCTTCCTCTCACGTCTCTCCTCGTCGTTCTACATGTACGGCGGTAAACGTAATGCGTATGGCCCTCTGGTTACGCTTTCGATCCCACAGATATGTATCTGTGTTAGTGTAAGTAAGTACATTAAAATCATTAAACAGAGTAAAATAATTATCTCATTAAAACACGCTTCATTTTCAAAACATATGTATGATTATATATCCAATATAACATTTAAAGCATCAATCAGTCAACAATGAAACTATTTGAACTGTTAATTAAATACAGAGTGTTAATATTGTTCATAATATTAAATTTTGCATGAAGTTAAGAATTATTTTAGTTAATTTATTTGGGCATTGTGAATAGTTTTTATTGATAAAAATTATTTTATGAAGTTTCAGATGTGTCTTCGGGTATTATTGATTATCATGATTAATATTTGGCATAGGACAATTTTTTCTTAAGTCCTAATTTTTTCTTCACATACTGTCATGAGTAATATCAAATATTCTTCTTTTGCAATTTTATTATAGTTCTTTATTTACAATCTAGTGAAAATCACTTTTAAAATTTTAAAAATTCTACTTAGAAATTTTATTTTTAAAAAACTAATTTTTGAAAACATAAATTATTATTATAAAAGAATAAATTTCAAATATTTTTATTGTTTAAAATTTAACAGCTATTTTACTCGCTATTGTTTTTAAATTTTAAAAATGTAAGTTTTGATTCCGAAAGCAAATTTGACCCTTATCTCTTTTTTAATGTCTAATCGTAATTGCGTTGCAAGAAATACGAAATAACATGGATTTATCTTTTGGGATATTTTTCTAGACATATTATATATTTATAAAGAAAGAAATATTATTTTAATTTACAGCTAGAGAAAGGCGAATAAAGCAACATCAGTTTTTGGCATTCTGAATCTTAATAAGTATATGTTATATTTTAGTAAGATAACACAAATAAGTACAAAGATTAATTAAGGTACGCTGTATAGGGTTCTAATGAAATGATTTACAAAAGAAATATTACTGATAAAGCATAAAGTTTTGTCATTAATATTCATTTTGTAAATTATTTCCAGTAGAAATGTTCTTTTGTTCCCTCACTAAATGAAAATGTTGGATTAACAGCTTAAGAGTAATTTTGACACTGTAGTGGATGCATGAAGATGGAATCTGCATTATATGTATTACGACATCTAATTTTTTATGACATAACAAGTATGGATATAATTTTAAGAAAATTTTTTTTTCTCTAAATCCTTTTAAAATCTAAAACGTGAAAACTTTCTACGCAAGTACGATTTTATAACTATTGAAACAAAATTTATGTTCTCTTTTTATTAATCATTAAGTTTATTTTGTTTTTTTTTTATTGATGCAGGCGTTTATAAAACTATTTTAAGAATATATTTCTTAAATGTTAGGCAACGTAGAATATGTTGTTGCATTAAGGAGAACTTATGTATTAGATTCGTTAAATATATATGTGCAAACAAAACAAATGAGAAATATCACTAAAACTTTTTTCTCTTCACATGTGTTAGATATTCTCTTATACAATAATTTATATCATGTCGTAACAATAATCAATGATGGAAAATAAATCACAAGAACGTTCATTAATTAATTTCTTTCTTAATAATGACAAGTTTCCTATTTGAATTTTACGGAATAATCCATTTTTATTAGTTACATTTTTCTTTTTGAGAAATAGTATTTATAACTGAATATATTACTTTTTTCAAAAATAAAATCCGTAGCTTTTAAAATGTATGAAGCACACCCACACACAGATATATCTTTCCTTTCTTCTCTAAAGAGTAAAGGGGCTGTAAAAATATATTCGTATCATGACAACATGAAGAAAATAAAAACGAGAATTCATTTTTTATCTAGTGGGTATTTATTTATTATGTGACGAAAGAGAGAATATTGTTTAAAAGGAAAACACCCAAGTTTATATGTTTCATAGTTGTTTCAGGATGTGAATAAAGCTTTATTTTCTAATTTTTATTAAATTTCAATAATCAAAACTACAACATAAAATTGTCACACTGTCATAAAACATGTAACACAAGCAATATGTGTAACGTCAAAAATGCACATAAAATATTTAGGGAAAAGTGTTTAATGTAGTTGTGTTTCTCAAATAAATAAAGAATAATGGTACATAAAATTTATTTCAATATATCTATGCATGGTTGTAAAAAAATCTTCTCACATAAACAAAAATTAAGAAAAAAAAATTAACAATAATAGATGATATTGTATTTTTATCATCGATTATTGTTAAAATGATTGCGATAATTTTATACCTACATTTCAGATCTTTCATTGACATATCTAATGAAAAGTTTGTTTAAAATACAAATATTAGTATTAAATTTATGTTATACAAAATCGCTAATTTTGTTTAAAATAATTCCTACGCTATCTTCATTTAACGTTAATTTTTAAAAGTGCAAAATTGTAAAGCTACATTCAAATAAATGTTACGATATGATGGACAGAAAGTAAGACAGAAATAAAATGCATTTTCCTTTATAACATACTCTTTTTGAAGGACATTTTAGCAGGAAAAACGTTTAATCAATAGCATATAAATGTTTTAAAAAATGGGTTTCAGCATATATTTAGGGTAATCCATAGGTTATCGAATGAAGTATGGCTTTTAATTGAACTTTTGATCTTTATGGTTAAATTTTAGAATTATTAAAAATTATGAGATATCTTGTATGTTTAATTATGCATACAACAGAAACAGTTTTATATTTTAAAAATTAAAATTTAAAGTAAGAAAAGTGCCTACAGCCTGTTGCCATAAGGCACAGGTGTATTACCGAGAAAATTCAAGATCCTACTTTCTTGATGCCCTTGGACATCATGGAAAAGTCATACATGTTTAAAAGGATATTTGAGATATTTTTTCCAACTAGAGACAAAGGAGACAACAACATGTTCGAAACTAAAACAGGAGATCTAATCTAGTACACTGATGGGTCACTGAAAAACTCTTTCATGACTCATCGTCTTTCAAGACTGGTTGTATGTGGCGTGTCACCAAGAACCAGCTTATTTGTTAGCCTTGGGCTATACTTGGTGGTCTTCCAGGCAGAAGTTCTGGCCATTATCCACTGTCTGCGACTAAAATGAGGAAGGGATACTACGGTAAACGGATTTTCATTTTTTGCGATAGTCAAGCCGCTTTAAAAAGCGCTCAATTCTTTCGAAACCAAATCTAAAATAATTTTGGAATGTAGGAACCTTCTTACAGAACTGGCAACTAGAAACAAGGTGATGCTTGTATGGATGCCAGGGCGCAAAGGAATCGAAGGTAATGAAAAGGTTGATGAACTTGCTAAACAAGGATCGTCTCTTATTCCCATTGGTACAGAACCCTTCTGTGGGATCAATATTTGAAGACAACAAAAAACTCTGTTCTTAGATGGGAAAAACAAAGGATGTACGAAGCTTGACTCGACACTCCTGGTCAAACCCACCCTAAAAGTATGATCTGCGGATCCTCAGCGAAGATTGCCTCTGAAATTCTAAGATGCTCTAGGCAGAAAATACGTTTAATCGTAGGTTTCATAACTGGGCACTACCATTTCAGAAAACACCTCCATAAAATGGGACTGTTTCAGCAAGACCCTATCTGCAGGAAATGTCATATGCAAGAAGAAACGTCCAAGCATATCATTTATGAATTCGAGGCGCTTGCCCTCTCTAGATTAACTTCTTTAGGTATCACCCATACTAGAGAATTATACCTAAACTCCATTAAAAGGTATCGGACTTTATTAATAAAGTGAGTGATCCGAGCAATTTGAACTAGGAAACATTGGGTTTGGAATTTGCCGTACAAAATGCTGATTAAAGCAGAAGTGCCTAATGACATACAAACCCAAATCAAAGAAGAAGAAAAGTGCCTCTCTTATTCAATGTTTTATATAAAACAATAACATTTACGTAAAACAAATATTTTTTATTTATTGTTATTTTATTTTTTTATATGTTTGAGGTGTTCAGCTTTTGGCCGTGGATCTCTTTTATAAGCAAAATTAAACAACCTAAATTTAGACTAAAATGTCAGCTTCACGAAATAATTTCATGAGTGAAGGGGTAAAGCACTCCCAGTATGAAACATAGTAAAATAACTGAATAAACATGGTTCATCTACGGGGGACCCCGAGAGAGGGCGCCACGATAGGAGATATGAGTTCATTTGTTTACATAAGTTTAGTTTGTTTACATTTTTAAAGGTCGGTTAAGTACATTGTCCAGAAATGTAAAAATAGGAAAAAATTATATACAGAAGATAATCCATCATTAAGAACTTTCTAGTTGATTACAAAAGGGAAAGCATGAATGTAAACAAAGAATTAATTCGTGAAGAGATCTTAGATCATCCACGGGTGATCCCAGTAGATGGCGCCACGGTAGTAGTCATCATTTTTGTTTGTTTATGAATTCATTTGTTTACATTTTTTTTGAAAGCCGGTTGATGGAGAGAGCCGTAGGACCGATCTGGGCGTACGGAAATTTTTAATGTTGTACGGGTCATAATTCTCGATATTTGAATTTCAATATTATTTATTTCATAGATTTTGATGTAAAATTTACAGGAGAGCGTTTTTATGTAATTTGTTAGGGTGGGCATTGCCAATTTTTTTCTAATTGAATGTTCCTGAAATACTGTTCAGCTTTATTAATTAACCTGAGAATTTTATTTTGCTGTTGTTCGAGTATTTGTAGATTAGTGACACAAGCACTTCCCCAGATTGGGGAGGCGTAGTTAATGATTGGTCTCAGGATCGAGGGATATATTAGCAGCTTATTTTTCATTGATAATCAAGAATTATGACACGCTAGAGGGAAAAGAGCAGTACTAGCACTGATAATCTTATATCTCATGTTCTGAATATGTGTTTTCCAGGTGAGCATTTTATCAATTGTAACACCCAGATATTTCACATTATTTTGTATATCGGTTCCCAGGATTTGGATATTAGGGCAGGTGCCCATTTTTCCTGGTAAAGAGCACAGCATGTGTTTTTGAAACATTAATTTTGATCATGCAGTTGGTGAGCCAATTTTCGATTTCTGCAAGATGCACAATTAAGTTATCGCATATAGTTTGGTGGTTCGAGTCCGAGGATAAAATGGTGTCATCCTCAAAGAGGGAGATGATGTTTTTATCATGGTGTGTTATGTCATTTATGTAGATGTTAATTAGAAAGGGTCCCAGCAGGGATCCTTGAGGGACGCTTGCACAAATGAGTTTTTAGAAGAATGGGAGTCTGATTCTAACGAAAAAGTATCTATTTGTGAGGTAGCTATGTACGAGTTTGGTAAGTGGGGGAGGGAATTCTACTTAAATAATTTGAAGATAAGTCCCTCATGGCAAACTTTATCGAACGCCTAAAAAGACTCCTCCACTTGATTTCTTAAGTTGAATATTTTTGGAAATGATTTCCACAGTTCGAAACAGCTGGTGACTTGTTGAAAATTTTTTCCTAAATCCAAATTGTAAAGGAATGATGATGGAATTTTTTCTTCAAATTTAATAGTTGATTTATGATAATTTTCTCCTCTATTTTCGCCAGTGTGGTTAAAACAAATAATTATATCTGATTTGAAACATAAAAGCGAGGAGAAGAAAAGTTAATCATCTAGATCGCATTAAGTAAAACTGTTAAATTAGCAAATTTGTTTTCATATTTTTGTTACTTAACTATAAAATTATGAGACTCCATATCATTAAAGTCCGTAAAATATATATTTATTATAGTATAGCATGAGAAATTTATTGTATTTTATTAAAAATTATTTTATTTAGTTCATTAACATTTTAATTTATAGGAAAACTCATTGCATAGATGGAATTATATATAGTGTAACTTTCGATGAGTCCAATATTTCTATGAAATGAAATTACCTATTGATTTTTTCCCACTTTCCCCTCTCTTCTCTTATAATATGAAATTCCTAATTACGTTCGATTCACTTTACAATCTAGTATTTCTGCAACAGCTTGTTTGAACTATAAGGCGTTGAACTGTTGATGCTATGCAATGCATTGACAAGAAATCCCTTAAAACTAGCAAAAGGAAAGATAATATACAGACTTCTAATGAAATTAATTGTGTATCATTAAAAATACATGCCTTTTAATCATGGAGTGATTTATAATATTTCTAATTAGAATAAAATTTATCATTAATACATTTTCATTATGATAAATGAAGAAGTATTATAAGGATGGATAGTACTGTACATTAGAAAATGAAATTAATTAATTAATAAGAAATTTCATATTAAAATGTAATTATTTTTTGTTCATTCATCAAGTAATGAACTTTTAAAAGACGTTGGAGAAATACATTCAAATTGAATTCATAATAAGAAATGAAATAATTATAAAGAAATATATTTAATAATTTATTAAATATGCTTAGATCAAAGATTAAATTCATTTTTATTTAAAAACATAATATAAAGCTTAAACTCATGATTTAAAACAGTAGTTCTGATACGTTTAATTATCTTAACTCTATGTTAAGATATCTTATGTGTTATCTTGAATATTATAAATTAATGGAAAAAAATAATTAAATCCTTTACTGATTTCGTGCATTTAGCAGTTAGTTACACACACGCAAAAAAATGAGTTTCATTTATATTCATTATGTAAATTGAAAAAAAAACGAATGTCAATTCATGTGTGTATAGTTAAAACATTTACTTATATGTTAGATATTTTATATAATAATTTCCAAGATGTAGTCATTTTAATATTTTCAATAGAAAACTATTTTTGCATACAACAGAGTCAAATACTTTGCCCTCCCATTTGATAAAAAAAATGTTGAAGTAGAAATAAAAATTAATGTTTTGTGCACTGAGAACATTAAAAGATTAAAACCTCGTTTGTGGTAGAGGATTTTGTGCTTAAAACATCTTACATTTAGATAATGGGTGCGATATGTCTTTTCTTAATTGTCTTTTAATCTCACTGCAAAGGAAGCTCTTTGTTGTGGTAGTAAACAGAGAAAGGGATCGTAGTAAAGTAAGTTTTTAATTTTGGCATATTTATGATGACAAACAAGTAACTAATTTCTCTTTGAGTAGAGCAAAGTAAATTTTCTCTTAATGAAATTACGTTGCTGTACTTGTATGAAATCCTTATTAACTGTAGCAAAATATGATATTTTTTCCTTTATTTAATTGTAAAACTAGATAAAAACAAGTTGTGTTTGAAATAAAATGCTAATGCTAGATAAAGTGCTATACTTCGAAATATATTTACTATGACATGAGCACATATTATAGAGATTCAATGAATTCAAATTTAATTTAAACATGCTGCATTTTATTAATGATATTTTTCTTCATTTAAAGGCTTAAATAGACATAATTTTAGCTTAAATCACAGACATATTATTTAAGATAATTAATGTTAATATGCATACTTTATTTTTCCTTTTCATTATTGCTCATGTAATTAATAAATATTAATTTATTAATGAGAAAGTGTTTTTAAAAATGATCGAAATGGGTTATAAACTTCTTAAAGATAAAATTAATGCATGATTAACTGTTATTTCTGGGATATTTTCTAATAATTCAAAGAACATATGCATAATATATCATTGCAAATTATGTCCTTGATAGAATTAATTCGATAATTCTATAGTTTTATTTAAACTAAATGAAAAATTTTTTATTAACATATTAGTTTTAGAATTAACAAATTAGTTTTAGAATTAACATATTAGAGTTTTAGAAATAAACCAAACAAAACATGGAAGATTTAATTAAATATTAAATATGATTTTTGACAGCAAAAATATAATATTATTCATTTTTGAAGAAAATACGATAAAACTTTTTGGATGATTTTGAATAGTTTCTTTTGAATCTGTAACCTTCAAATATAACTAGTAGTTAACAGTGAATAACATAAAGTTCATAATAACTTTACAAATATAAAAAAAAAAAATTTGTAGGATAAATGCATTCTTAAATTTTCATCTTTTAAAAATAATTTAAAATAGTAAAAATCGGATGATTATGCTTACATATACCATGCATTTCAAAATAAATTTTGCATTAACATTCATTTTTTTAATGAATGGAAATTTTAAGAAGTCATATAATTTTATAAAACTATTTTATTAATTTTATTGAAATATTTGAGGAATTTATATATATGTTACGGTGAAACACCGAAATCTGGAGAATGTCGACATTCACCGGTGAATGTCAACATTACCATAGTCTCTTGGTGTAGGTCTGAAATATTTGCTAAATACCCTTATTTTTAACTTTCACCGGTGACTGCCGACATTCACCATGCTCTACTGGTGAATGTTGAATATGTCCGAGATTTATATTTTTTTCTCCGTAATTCATTCGCGATAAATTTTTTGCCTCTCTTTCTGAGAGGAATAACACACACACATAGAACTTTACACAGTACTTTCAAAATGAGAAAGGAAAATTATAAAAGTTAAAAACTTAATTATACAGTACATTTAAAATAATTTTTTTTCTTTTCTTTTTTTTTAAATCTTCATAGTGACCTTCGTTTTTGAACTGTAGTTCAATCCTACCCATGTACTGTGAGATTTAAAATGAGAAAGGAAACTGTGATGTTCTCACGATCCTGTCGTCTTCAGGATGGTCGAATAACACAAAACAAATGATTGGGACACGAAACATTTATTACACATTAACACACAAACAATGAATTCAGACATTTTGTTTTACAACGACCGTGAGCGGAC
>JAPDSC010106927.1:1849-34968 GCA_026290005.1 Latrodectus geometricus
GCAAATCGCTTGTTTTGGAAGACAAGTGTTTCCTAATCGTTCCAAATTTTTTATGGAAGCCTATAAAAAGGCAACATCGGAAAAATATCACTTCTTACTAGTTGATTGCTTTCCAACAACGGATGAAGAATTAAGATTACGACAATCCATTTTTCCAGATCATAACGGTATAAATTGGGTATATGTGCCAGAAGAAAAATGAATAGAATTAAACGACATGTACATTTGTTGCATATTTTATCCGCCGCGAGTCCTAAACAGCGAAATGCTATATTGAAGACTGCCACCAACGAACAGATAAAAACACTGTGTGAAATATGTCAAAACATATTAAACGGGAATATCTCGAACCGATTGAATGTTCGAAATTTGTGTCGTTATAAACGAATCATTCGACAGCTAGCCGACAAAAACATTTCTATCGCTCGAAAACGCAAGATATTAAATGTTAACCAAAGAGGAGGATTTTTACCTCCCATCCTTCCAGGTGTTTTGAGTCTTATCGGAGGTGTAATAGGAAAAGCTATAGGAAAACGTATTTAAGAATGGCTAGAAAAATGGCATTAGTTCCAAAAGAGCTTGTTTCAGAATACTATCAGCTGAACAAGCCTGAAATAAGAGTTGAAGATCAAATTTCAAAGCTATTGCACGAAGAAGAAACACCTGATGATGTGAAAGCTAAGCAATTAGCACACTGGATACCGAAATATCAGCGTTTAATGCAACCTCCTCCTCCTCCAAAACCGTTTGAGATTCCGAAGGAATTATTACAAGAACTAGAAACCCAGAAGGAAGAACTATCTGTACTTGTTCCTCCCAGAATGAATATGATTGCAAAATACATAGCATATGCAGTTCCGAAATCGAGAAAGAAGTATATCTTACCGATTTTAGAAAAACTGAGAGAAGTGAGTTACACATTTAACAATAGAAACGAATTGGAAAAAGAGGGGAAACCAGAATACAGAAGTAATGGAATTGATTTGTTCAGTTATTTAATGAGGAATGAAAAAGTTCCTAGACAACCGCCTCGAGGATTCAATACTCTTCTTCAGGGAATTTTAGACGCGAACATACCATTAGACTGGATTCACAATAAATATGTTCGAGATCATCTACTTCTCTCACAAGTAAACCCACAATATAAAGAACCAGGCTTCTCGCCAGAAACACCAAATATCGCTGAGAACTCTAATTCAAAGAGATTGACAACAGCGGAAAGATTATTGAAACTCTCGAATACTGATACTTCACCTGAAGCTCAAAAATGGACAAATTGGTCGGAAATAGGAATACGAGAGAGAGACAACAAAACTTATCATTCTCTCATAAACTGGGAGAGGTGAAAAGATTAAAAAAACTGTACTATGATCCAAAGGAACCTGGTTCGTTTGGAGGTGTCAAGAGACTGTCAGAAGCTGGCGGTGTAAAGAAGAGTCGCGTTAGAAAATTTCTCTCTGGAGAAGATACTTATACACTTCATTTTCCTGTTCGCTATAAATTCCAAAGACGGAAAACAATTGCATACGGAGTGAACGAGTTGTGGCAAAGTGATTTGGTAGATCTACAAAAACTATCACGCTTTAACAATGGTTATCGATACCTCCTAACAATTATAGATGTTATGTCAAGATATTTAAGAGCAATTCCCATTAAAGACAAGAAAGCCCATACGATTGCTAAGGTGTTCAACAAAGTGTTCAAAGAGGCAAAGCCAAGAAATCTTCAAACAGATTTTGGGAAAGAGTATCACAATAAAACAGTTCGTGCACTGTTCAAGAAACATAATATCCATCACTATTCAACGAAAAGTGAAGCAAAATGTGCAATTTTGGACAGAGTTCACAGAACACTACAAAATAAAATGTATCGTGTTTTCACATATCGAAATTCTTATAAATATTTAGACATTTTACCGTTGATAGTTGATTCTTACAACCATTCAGTTCATCGAAGTCATGGAATGGCGCCAGCCAAAGTCACACAAGCTGATGAGCCTCGCTTATATAAATCCTTGTACAATGTAGACTCTCCAGTCAAGTTTCGCTTTGCAGTTAACGATGTGGTAAGGATTTCAAAAGAGAGGAAAGTTTTTAAGAAAGGCTATCTTCCTGGATGGACTGAAGAAACGTTTAGAATTTACAAACGTTATCCAACAAACCCTCCTACATATGCATTGCAAGACCATTCCGGCAAGGAAATTACAGGAAGATTTTACACCGAAGAACTCGTTAAAATAAATAAGTCTGATAAGGATTTTTGGGCAATTGAAAAAATTATTCGTTCTAAAGGGAAAGGTGCTTCACAACAATTTTTGGTGAAGTGGGTTGGTTTCGACGATTCATTTAATTCTTGGATTAAAGCAGAATGGTTGAAATCCTGAATGACTTTCATGTTCTTCTACCTTCAAATGCTAGTATGAAATATTTTCCTAACAATACACCAGATCATTTTCGAACGAAATTAGTCAAACCTATCACTTTGATCGGAGAATGGGAATGTTGCTTAGCCGAAGCTACTCTTCCAGGAAAGTACTTTACAATTCTCGTTACAACGATTCTTATATCATTCAGAGAGAAATTGATGTAGAAATAGAAACATTACTACCAACATTTCGTATACCTCTCTATAATGAAGATCACTTAGACTTTGTAGAAGGAATAATGGCAAATATGAAAAAATATTTTATTGATCCTCCCCTAAAATTTACTTTGATTGAAAAGAGAAAGAAACTGAAAATTGAATTGAAACGAGGATGGGAATGGATTACAACAGCTGAAAAAGGAAGTCAGTTGCTAAGGTTGTTGAGCCTAGATCCAACAAAAGACGATATAACACCTAATAGTCCACTAGGATTTCTTGCTTATATTTATTATCGTTCTCCAAATAAAGAAGTTTTTAGAAATCAGGAAATTACACTGATTGCAAGAGAACCGATTGTAGACCAAACCTATGATATAATACTGGAAGATGGGGATTTAATAGAACAGATAAATAACAAATTAAAAGAAATATCGTTATCAAATGATATTAAAATTGAAAGCAATAATAACCAAGTAACAGTTTCGCTGCCATCGCATGTAAATATCGAACTCAGACGAAATTCCTGTCCTCGATTAATGACTGCATTAAACATATCTAATAACAGCTTCGTAATACGAGGAGAACAAACAAAAACACAATTTTCCTATACACAGCCTGCTACTTTATTAAAAGATGAAAAATTTCGCGTGATCAGTTATAAAGTTTTTCCGAGTATTCGTAAAGAGAATAGAACTGCCACATACAAAATATCTAGTGGTATGTATCGTGAAGCTAAAGATTTATTCAAAGAATTCAAATTCATAGCATTACAGTTATTGCCTGATTCTAAGGTGGGTTTACACGTTCCCCAAAACACCGTAGTCACTTTTGCAGAAAAGCTTAGCGATTTGCTAGGATTTACTGCAAGAACATTTCGTCAGGGTGATTATAAATCTGATTATACTTTGGATTTACGCGCAGGTATTACAGAAATATATGTATACTGCGATATAGTATCACCTTCCTTGGTAGGAGATTCCTCAACATCTATTCTAAAAATTATCCCAGTGGCAAACGAAACTAATGATCAGATTGTTAAATATTTTTCTGTGCCGTTGTACTTCAGAGTAAAAAAACAATATTTTGATATTATTGAAATTCAATTGCGCACTAGCAGCGGTACTCCTATTAAATTCATATCGGGTAAAACAAACTTAGTGCTCTCTTTCAGAAAGAAATTTATATAAATCCAATGACATTCTCATCGATCTCCATATCTGCTTTCAACCATGTCGAAGCGCTATCACAGGCTACAACCAGAACATTGTATTGCGTATTATTTAAATCAAACAGGCAATGCAGACCCTTACTTTTCTTCCCATTATCCCATTCAGAGAGGTTATGGCTTTTTCAGTAACTTGCGCCGATTTGCTTTACCGCTGAAGATGCAAGCTGGAAAATATTTAGGAAAACGTTTATTGTCATCTGGTCGAAATATAATTGAAGATGTATCACAAGGAAAATCGCTTCGCAATGCTGCTAGAGATCAGTTTCGCCAAACAGGACGCGAAATAACAAGCGATGTTATTCGCAAATTAAGTGGAAAAGGTCTTAAAAGGAAGAAAACTATTAGAAAGCAACACTCGAAGCGTAGGAAATCAAATAAACAAGACGTATTTTCAGAGCTCTAAAACATGGAAAATTGCTACTGCACAAAAAGCGAACTAGAACTTTTCGTTTCATCGCCTATTCAACTGGCGATTGATCATTCTTCATTTGTAGAAATACATCCGATTGCTTCCATTTCGGATAGCAATACAATTGAATTTCTTGTTACCGGGTTAGGAGATGCATATTTCGATTTATCGCATGTGTTTTTGAATGTTCAGGCGAAAATTTTGAAAGCTGATGGAACAAATTTTACAGAAAATGATCGATGCGGACCGATTAATTATTTGCTAAACACTATGTTTTCCGAATGCCACATCTCGCTTAACGATCGTAATATCTCTTCGGAAAGTAATTATCCTTACAAATCTTTTATACAAAGTGTTCTGTTTCATCCCCAATCTTCCCAACAGAATTTTTTGAGTGCTGGTTTGTTCTGCAAGGATACTGTCGGTGAATATGATGACACTAATTTGGGAGATACTGGAAAGAATGCTGGATTAAAACAGAGATGGAAACGGGTTAAATAAGGCAAAATATTTGATATGTGCGGAATGCTTCATATTGACTTAGGAACTCAACCACGTCTTTTAATTAGCGGAACAACGATACGAATTCGTTTGTTAAAAGCAAAGGACGAATTTTCTCTCTTAGCTAACACTGGAAGTTATCGCTTACACATCGAAAATATAAGTCTGTTTGTTAGAAAATGCGATGTATCGAGCTCAATTCTAGTTGGCCACGAAAAAGCATTAGAATAATCTCTGGTGCAAATGCCTTTCACGAGAATTGAGACTAAGACATTCACACTCAGTTCAGGATTGAAGAGTGTTATAATTCCTAATGCAATGAATGGAATTCTTCCCTCGCGTATGATTCTAGGATTAGTATCCAATTCTGCATTCAATGGAGATTTGAAGAAGAATCCGTTTAATTTCCAACATTATAATCTGAATTATATTTCGTTATCGGAGAACGGAGTTCAAATCCCTATGACAGCCTATACACCTTCTTATCAAAATAATCTGTATGCCCGAAACTATTTAAGTTTGTTCACAGACCTCGCTCAACACAATACTAATGTCACATTAGAAGAATATAAAGAGAATACTTGCTTGTATGTGTTCGATCTCACGCAAGATTTTTCTGCTAGCGATCCATTTATGAATGTAGCCAGAAGCGGTGAAATATCGATTCACCTGAAATTCGATAGAGAACTATCGGAAACTGTTACATTAATAGTCTACATGGAAATGCAATCGTTAATTGAAATTGACAAAAGTAGAAATATATTTGTTGACTATTAAATACTATGGACACGCAAACACTGTTAAGTTTAGCCCTCAGCGATCCTAAAATTAGAGGAACGTTTGGCGGAGTGTTTGCGAGTGATCTATTGCCCGAGGATATTGTCGATCATTTATTGTAAACACGCATCCTTCTACGAAGAAGGGAGAACATTGGCAAGCGATCTATTTTGACAACAACCGCAATGGCATTTTTTTTTTTGTTCTTATGGCACATTTCCGAAAGGAAACATTAAAAAATTTATTACTCAAAATTCCTCTAAAATAGAATGGAATTCGCATATATTACAACATCCTCGTACCAGCTCATGTGGACTTTTCTGTCTATTTTTTCTATGGCATGTGAATAGAAGATTACCTATTACGAGATTAACAGAAACAAATGTTTGCGAAAATGAATGAATTGTAACACGTTTTGCGCATCAACAATTTAAATTGATAAATCATTCAACATTGCTCTCCTCCAATCAACAATGTATATCTTATCGAGAGGCGATATTAGAAAATCAAAAAAAAGAAAGATATCATAACAACGCCATAGCTAGCGAATTCAGATGATCGCTAGACATGGAGAGATTCGGATATGTTGTTATGGATCCTTGCTCCAGATGTGAGTATTTGTATATTCACAATACTCTCTATGATAATATTCTAGAGTGCACTGAAAATGCTCGACTTCATAAAACTTCTGCGGAGCCTGCGAAGATAATGTATTTCACTATATTGTCGAACACAGACATTGTTAAGTGTCTACATGATAATCAAACAGATGAAAAGCGATTTGGTTTCTGCCAACTGACAAAATATAATACTGCAGAGAAATACAATGTTTATTCTTCTCACAAGACTTTGTTTGAATCAGTTGTGGAGAGTATTTTAGCAACGAAAGGTGTTTCATGGAATGAACTCGCAGATTGTACAAATTTTGAAGCAAAATTTGGATACTTCAAACTACTAGACAATGATGAAATTGTTTTTTATTAGCATTGTTTGTAACAAATTAGATAATTTGCATTGTATATTAAATATTTTGTAACTTGTTGCTTAACATAATAAATATATTAAAATATAATAGTGTGTATCTCATTTTTTTATATTTAAAATAATTCTATTCTTAAAACATTTAATTTAAGAGTTATGATAGAGAAAAAAATGTTATTGATCAGGAGTATTCGGAATAAATTAACTTTGGAGGAAATTTAATAAATTGACCTTAAATGGTACTTATGTTTTTTAAACGCCTTTATGCAAATGGCTTATTACAATAAATTAACTTTGAAGAATATTCGTTAAAATGACCTAGAATCCCACTCATGTTTTTTGTAACATAGTTGAAAGTACTTAATTTATGAGCAACCTACACTACTTTAACTTTCACCTTGATAATTAAAATTCAGGAAAATTTTCTATAAAAACTCTCCTATGCTACTGACACATCAACATTTGTATTTGTGCATTAGTTCTCCGCTGATTTTCAACATGGATTGTGGTAAGTTGTTTTTCAGTTATTGCGTTTTCTCTCTATCTTACCAAATTTTAGAAATCTAAGTTGATAGTTATTTTGAAATGCTTAAACTTAGTTGTTATTGTACGAAAACTAAATTCTTTTATTTATTTTTTAAGCTAGAATAATAGATGATGAGGATTGTGCTCCTAAGAAAAAACCAAAAAAATTTGACTTAAACATCTCTACAGAAATTGAAACTAAAAACTCACAGATACCAAACTATTCTGTTTATTTGGGAAAAAACACTGCTCTTGAAATCAAACACTTTAGAAAACAACATTATTTATGCTTTCTAAAATATAACGAGGCCGGTGATATTAAGAACAGGTTTAATATCAATATTGATCAGATTCCAACAATGATTGTAGGATTGGAAAAAATTCAAGATTTTATAAAAACAAGAGAACTTGAACCTGATACTTGAGTAAGAATGTAAACAATAAGACTATAATTTAGATACATTTAAGTAATCAGAACAGAAAAAATAAATATGGCTAATATTATTTTTCAAGAATTGAACTCTGCATTCCATGGTTTTACTCGAACATTACGTGCAAGAACTAATTTTGATTCTGTAGAATCTGCTTATTCCGAACTCAGACCTGTGATTCATAATATTTTAAATACATCAACTGTTTTACGAATTCGTGTTATCATTTGCTTACACATTGTGTTTACAAAAATTTTAAGCGATGAATTAAACAACACACCAGTGTATCAAACTTATTATTTCTGCAGTAATGCCTTGCGCATTTTATCTGCTGCACAAATATTTTCCGTAATAGATGAGGGCTTTATTAAAATTATGAATTCTGTTGATAATTTTACTAGAAACGGAAGCGGATGGCTTCTGCATAAAATCGATTTTGTAGATTTACACATTGGCAATTATGCCAAAATTATTGGGGGATGTAAAACGGTCAAACTACCGGATAAATTATCTAATAAAAAAGCGCTTTTATCTATCAATTGTATTAATAATAAATGCTTCATTTATTGCATATTAGCTGCGTTATTCCCTAAGCAAAAGCATGCTGGTCGCTGTAGCATATACAAAAAACATTTGCAAGCTGTTGATACAAAAATGTTAAAGTTTCCTGTCGAGATAGCAAACATCAAACTTTTTGAAAATGTAAATAAATTAAATATCAATGTTTTTGCTTTTGATGAAGGCATGATATATCCTCTTTACACTAGTTCTCAAAACTATAGAGAAATAGATTTGTTTCTCTATGAAAAGCATTATTATCTAATAAAAAATATAAACAAACTTTTGAAACATAAAAAGCATTTTAATTATTATTGCAAACGTTGTTTGAATGGATTTGTACGAAAACAGACTTTAATTGAACATCAAACTCTTTGCCTTCATAACAAACCACAACGTGTTTCAATCCCTCAAAATCTGATTTTGAAATTTAAAAACATTAATAGATCTCTCAAACATCGTTTTGTGATGTTTGCTGACTTCGAATGCGCATTATCTAAGGTTTCGACTGTTACTCCAAATGATAAAAAATCCTTTACATGTGAGCTGGAAAAACATATTCCTCTCTCCTATGCAATGCTTGTTATCGATCAAGATCATAAAATAATTCATCATAACTATCATGTTGGATATGACGCGGTGGAACATTTTCTCTATCAAGCAAAAAAAATATCTTTAAAACTAATTGCTGAATTAAAAAAAGTTAGCGAAATTGAAATTGACGATTCCTCAATATATGATTTTTCAAAATGTATTATTTGCCACCAAAAATTTAAAAAAACTGATCGAATTGTTCGACATCATTTGCACTACCAAAATTTTGTAGAAGGTAGAGCTCATCAATTTTGTAATTTGCAATACAGAAAAACTTTTTTTATTCCTGTAGTCATACACAATAGCAGAAACTATGACTCGCATTTACTTTTAAAATATTTGCCTAGAGAATATGCAAAAGATATTAATATAATTCCTTTAAATTTAGAAAAAATATCTATGTTTACATTAGATCATTTAAAATTCTTAGATAGTTTTCAATTTTTAGACAGCTCTCTTGATACATTAATTGAAAATCTGAAAATCTCGAATCATGAATTCAAAATGTTTGATAGTTTCTTTCAACACAACAAAAACAAGTATTTGCTACATCGAAAAGGTGTATTTCCTTATTCATATTGTGATCACATTGACAAACTTCAAACTATTGGTTTACCTCCTCAAGCAGCTTTTTTTAATGTTTTAACACATCAAAATATCACTGAAAAAGATTATATTCATGCTGTAGCCGTTTTCAGAGCATTTAATTGCAAAACATTTGGTGATTATTTACAACTATATCAAAATACAGATGTTTTAATGCTTGCAGAAGTATTTTGCGCATTTCGAACTCTTTCTCTAAAATATTATGAACTTGATCCTGTACATTATATTTCGATAAGCGAACTTACATTTGATGCAGGCTTGAAATTTTGTAAAATTGAATTGCAGTTATTGGAAAACATTAACGATTATATTTGGTTGGAAAGCCAAATGCGAGGAGGAATTTTTCTTGTAGGTAAACGTTATGCTATGGCAAACAATCCTTATGTACCATCCACTTACGATTCTTCGAAACCCCATTCCTATATTCTTGCATTAGATATAGTTAATCTTTATGGATATGCTATGAGCCAATTTTTACCTTATGGTAATTTTTGTTGGTTATCTTCAGAGGAAATAAACTCTTTCGATGTGTTTAGTATTCCTCCAAACAGCAACAAAGGATATATTTTAGAGATTGATTTAGAAATTCCCAAAACAGAACATGAGAGACTTAACGATTTACCATTAGCACCAGAACATCTCAAAATAACGTTCGATATGTTATCTCCTTATGCAAAAAAACTGTGCACAAAATTTGGGCTTAAAAACACCTTTCCATGCAAAAAATTAACACCTAATTCTTATCCAAAAAACATTATATTGTACACTATTTGAATTTGCAATTTTATCTGAAACAGGGCTTAAAGCTCTCCAAGATACATAAGATTTTAATGTTTTCTCAAAACCCATGGTTAAAAGAATATATTACATTTAACAACTCAAAAAGATTATCTTGTAAAACCGAAAGTGAAAAATTATTTTTTAAAAAACTAAATAATTCCTTTTATGGGAAATGTTTACAAAATGTTAGGAAAAGGGTTAATGTTAAAGGAGCGCTCAGTGTCGAGGAATGTAAAAAGTACTTATCTAGTCCCGCTTTAGAATACTTCGAACCTTTAAACGAAAGTTTAACATTGTTCAAAATGAAACAAACTGATCTAAGATTAGACAAGCCTATATACATTGGATTCACAGTGTTAGAATCATCCAAACTACAATTATATGACTTGTATTTCTCATATTTTAAAAAATTTTATAACTCTAAATGCACCTTGTTGTACACAGACACTGATTCGCTTTATTTACACATAGAAACCCCAAATGTATACGAAGATATACGAAATAACTTTATGGAAATTATGGATTTGAGCAATTTCGATAAAAATCATTATCTTTTTTGTGAAACTAATAAAGGTCGACTAGGAACTTTAAAAAATGAAACTTGTCAGCCAATAAAAGAATTTGTAGGGTTAAAACCAAAAATGTATAGTTTGCTATGTGAAGATCAATCAGTAAAAAAAGCAGCAAAGGGAGTAAAAAAAAGTTCTCTTGCTTCTCTAACTCATGAAAAATATAAACAAGTTTTGCAAGAAGAACTTTCTATTAAAGATTTACAGGATTCTATAGTCTCCAAAAAGCATGTTTTAAAAACAGTTGTACAAAACAAAATAACATTGCCTTCGTTTTATGACAAAAATTTTTTAAAAAATGATGGTATTTTAACTTTATCTTATGGTCATCATGAAATCCAACAATGTACCGATTCGGAAAAGGAAACATAAATGCATTTTGTTCTGATTACTTTTTTGTATCTATTTTTCACAAAAAATAACATGCTTGTTGCTATGACACATAAAATGGATTCGAGAAAATACAAAAAAAAAGGAAAAAACAAAAAAAAAATGAAAACCAACTAAATCAAGTTGAAGAGTTTTGCTTACTACAATAATTATAATCATACTAAATCAAGTTGAAGAGTTTTGCTTACTAAATCAAGTTGAAGAGTTTTGCTTACTAAATCAAGTTGAAGAGTTTTGCTTACTACAATAATAATAATCATACTAAATCAAGTTGAAGAGTGTCTTTCCCCGGGGAATAGGGCTGATATTTCATAAACTTCGGTTTATGATTTTTCGGCGAAACCCCGGGTAAACAAAAAAAAACGACCGAGATTAAGCCATTACCCCACTCCGGGTCTCGGTGGAAAATGGCCTGCTGTTCTTACCAATACTAATTAATGCTATCTGCAGGTATTGAAATAAGAAAAGCAATTATTCATAACGTAACACAACATTTTTTCATGAGTTAAATATTATAGGGAAATTAGGTATGTGAATTTGTCCTGGGCCAGAATCCCGCAAGCGCAAAAGTGGGCCAGAATCCCTCAAGCGCAAAAGTGGGCCAGGTTCTTTCACATATATACTACTTATAATACAATTAATAACTATCCGTTTGAAAATATTAATGTACAAAAAAATGCGAAATTAATAAAAACAATTTCACAATCGAACTCTGTTCCTTACGGAAGAAAAACAATAAAAGATCTTCAGATTTCTAAAATTAAGTTATTTCAAACATAAAGTAAAAAACTATACAATATTATTCTACATAAATTTATTCATTAGATGGAATTCATAAAAAATTCTAACTAGCCATGCTAAGAAAATATTCGGCAGTTACTCATAAATTTACACTTTTAATTGTTTCCGGACCTTAATTAATTAATTCAAACCGGTTACCTTGCGGGTGTTAGGCGCACTTGATAACCACTACACTACGGAAACGACAGAAGGTTTCAGTTCAGGTATATTAATGATGTGCATAGAAATAAACATTAGAAATTGAATGATTTGTTTTCTGTACATATTTGACCATGTACGTAGAAATTATAATACAATTAATAAATATCCGTTTGAAAATATTAATGTACAAAAAAGTGCGAAATTAATAAAAACAATTTCTCAATCGAACTCTGTTCCTTACGGAAGAAAAACACTAAAAGATCTTCAGATTTCTAAAATTAAGTTATATCAAACATAATGTAAAAAACTATACAATATGAATCTACATAAATTTATTCATTGGAGGGAATTCATAAAAAATTCTAACTAGCCATGCGAAGAAAATATTCGGTAGTTACTCATAAATTTATACTGCTAATTGTTTCCGGCCGGGATCGAACCGGCGACCTTGCACGTCTGAGACGCACGTGATAACCACTACAACACGGAAACGACATGAGGTTTCAGTTCATGTATTTTAAACATGTGCAGAGAAATAAACATTAAAAATTAAATGATTTGTTTTCTCTACATGTTTGACCATGTACGTTGAAATTATAATGCGAATAATAAATATCCATTTGAATATATTAAGGTACAAAAAAGTGCGCAATTAATAAAAACAATTTCTCAATCAAACTCTGTTCCTTATTTAAGAAATACACTGAAAGATATTCACATGTCTAAAATTATGTTATTTAAAACATAAAGTAATGAACTATAGAATATTCTTCTACATAAATTTATTCATAGGAAGGAATTCATGAAAAATTCTAACAGGCCATGCTATTAAAAATATTCGATATTTACGCATGAAACTATACTGCAAATTGTTTCCGGCCGGGATCGAACCGGCGACCTTGCGCGTGTAAAGCGCACGTGATAACCACTACACTACGGAAACGACAGGAAGTTTCAGTTCAGGTATATTAATCATGTGCATAGAAATAAACATTAGAAATTGAATGATTTGTTTTCTTTACCAGTTTTACCATGTACGTTGAAATTATAATACAATTAATAAATATCCGTTTGAAAATATTAATGTACAAAAAAATGCGAAATTAATAAAAACAATTTCTCAATCGAACTCTTTTCCTTACGGAAGAAAAACACTAAAAGATCTTCAGATTTCTAAAATTAAGTTATTTCAAACATATAGTAAAAAACTATACAATATGATTCAACATAAATTTATTCATTGGAAGAATTCATAAAAAATTCTAACTCGCCATGCTAAGAATAATATTCGGTAGTTACTCATAAAGTTATACTGTAAATTGTTTCCGGCCGGGATCGAACCAGCGAACTTGCGCGTGTTAGGCGCACGTGATAACCACTACACTACGGAAACGACACGAACTTTAAATTTAGGTATAATAATGATGTGCATAGAAATAAACTTTAGATATTGAAAGATTTGTTTTCTGTACATATTTGAACATGTACGTTAAAATTATAATGCGAATAATAAATATCCGTTTGAAAATACTAATGTTTAAAAAAGTGCGAAATTAATAAAAACAATTTCTTAATCGAACTCTGTTCCTTACGGAAGAAAAACACTAAAAGATCTTCAGATTTCAAAAATTAAGATATTTCAAACATAATGTAAAAAACTATACAATATGATTCTACATAAATTTTTTCATAACAAGAATTCATAAAAAATTCTAACTAGCCATGCTAAGAAAAATATACGGTATTTACTCATAAAGTTGTAATGCAAATTGTTTCCGGCTGGGATCGATCCGGCGACTTTGCGCGTGTTATGCGCACGCGATAACCACTACACTACGGAAACGACACGAGGTTTCAGTTCATGTATTTTAAACATGTCAGAGAAATAAACATTAGAAATTGAATGATTTGTTTTCTGTGCCAGTTTGACCATGCACGTTGAAATTATAATGCGATTAATAAATATCCGTTTGAAAATATAAATGTACAAAAATGTGTGAAATTAATAAAAACAATTTCTCAATCGAGCTCTGTTTCTTACGGAAGAAAAACACTGAAAGATCTTCAGATTTCTAAATTTAAGTAATTTCAAACATAAAGTAAAAAACTATACAATATTATTCTACATAAATATATTCATAGGAAGGAATTCATGAAAAATTCTAACTAGCCATGCCATGAAAAATATTCGGTAGTTACGCATAAAGTTATAATACTAAAGGTTTCCGACCGGGATCTAACCCGCGACCTTGGGCGTGTTAGGCGCACGTGATAACCACTACACTACGGAAACGACAGGAAGGCTCAGTTCAGGTATATTAATGATGTGCATAGAAATAAACATTAGAAATTGAATGATTTGTTTTCTGTACATGTTTGACCATGTACGTTGAAATTATAATGTGAATAATACATATCCTTTTGAAAATATTAATGTACAAAAAAGTGCGAAATCAATAAAAACAATTTCTCAATGGAACTCTGTTCGTTATTAAGAAACACACTGAAAGATATTCACATGTCTAAATTAAAGTAATTTCAAACATAAAGTAATAAACTATAAAATATTCTTCTACATAAATATATTCATAGGAAGGAATTCATGAAAAATTCTAACTAGCCATGCCATGAAAAATATTCAGTAGTTACGCATAAAGTTATAACACTAATTGTTTCCGGCCGGGACCGAACCCGCGACCTTGTGCGTGTTAGGCGCACGTGATAACCACTACACTACGGAAACGACATGAAGGCTCAGTTTAGGTATATTAATCATGTGCATCGAAATAAACATTAGAAATTGAATGATTTGTTTTCTGTACCTGTTTGACCATGTACGTTGAAATTATAATGCGAATAATGAATATCCGTTTGAAAATATTAATGTACATATAAGTGCGAAATTAATAAAAACAATTTTTCAATCGAACTCTGTTCTTTATGGAAGAAAAACTCTGAAATATATTAAGATGTATAAAATTAAGTTATTTCAAACATAAAATAGTAAACTATACAATATTCTCCTTCATAAATTTATTCATAGGAAGGAATTCATAAAAAATCTAACTAGTCATGCTATGAAAAATATTCGTTAGTTACTCATAAAGTCATACTGCTAATTGTTTCCGGCCAGGATCGAACCGGCGACCTTGCGCGCACGTAGTAACCACCACACTGCGGAAGCGACACGAAGTGTCAATTCATGTATTTTAAAGATGTGCACAGAAATAACATTTGAGATTATTTTTTGTGTTATTTATATAATTATAAATTATATATGTCAAATAACTCATGCGTATATATATATATATATATATATATGCATACATATAACAATACATTTTATAGTTATATAAAACTTAAGAAGATGAAATTAAGTATGTACAAAATGATTAAGAAAAAAAATATGACAATGAGGAATAAGGACTGCAAAAATGAAGGAGTGTGTAAGTATAGCATTCCTATTGTAAGGAAAAAGACACTATCGTTTCCAATAGATGTTGCCACCTGAATTCTGTTTAGAAGTTTTGTTTGTAAGCATTCCGAAACTCTGGAAGAGTATGGTCTGTTGGTTTGTTGGGTTTTGTGTCGCAAGGTCCAAAAAGGACAAGCTACACCAAAAAATTAAATTTTAAAGAAAACCTTTATGAGCAAAACCCACACTCAACGTTTAAAATTAAAAAAAAAACCAAAATAATTGTATATAAATATATTAAAACCTAAATGAGTATAATATTAAATGTAAAATAAAACTCATAAAATTTAAATAAATTAAAGAAATCCAATCGCCTTTAAATAGTCAAAAAGATTTCTGTGGGGTTGTTTTCCTAACAAATCAGACTAGGTTAAATTATCAGATTTAAAAATTGTAAACGTTGCTGTATAAAATAATGACATGAAATTAAAATATGATAAATTGTGTATGGTTCATAACACGTTTCAAAGCATGGAATTAATTCACTTAAAAACAAATGTCTGTGTGTGAAACGTGTGTGTCCGATACGAAGGCGAGTCAATCTTACGTCTGTACTTCGTAGTGGTAAAGCAGATAATGAGGTGATTGATGGGAAAATAGAATGTAATTTACTGACAACATGCATATTCCATGATTTCTACCATAGGGAATATAAATAAATATTTTAACACCCCTACTCACATCAGAGAGCAGAACGGATTGTATAATTGGCCTGATGCAGCCTTTGCAGCTGCTCTCTCATTCCCATCATGACCTATGTGGCTTGGTACCCAACAAAATAAAATTTTGCAACCCTTGCCGAAACTCTAGAGAAGAACTGATGGAGATTTTGCTATCAGCAAGTATTTCAGATTATGAAATGTTTACTTATTTTTATTTTTTCTTTCTTTTTTACACATATAGAGAAGTGTATCGCAACATCTGTTAAAACTAATTAATTGATATGGATTGTTTTTACCAATTTTTTTGGATTTCCGTACTAGATATTTGGTAAAATTTGTCTTAAAATCTAAATGGTATATTATAATATTATTTACAGTTAACGAACATTGGTATTCCAAGGTTTTTTCTAATTTATTCATTCCTAATGTAATAAACGGACTGCGTTATTAGTCTGAGCAATTTGCTTTGTTGGGCTTCCAGTATTTTAAGATTAGTTTCTGCAGACCCCTCCCTCCAAATTACTGCTGCATATGTGATAATGGGTCACAAGTAGGTTTTATAGATTATTAATTTGTTGAGTAGTGAAAGTTTTGAGTTGTATGCCATAAGTCGGTAAAGAGTTTTTTTTCTCCCCTCGATGAATTTATTTTTAATTTTATTAATATGGTGTGACCAATTTTATACTCATTATAAAACAAAAATATCAGTTGCACTCATATCTTTACAAAATTCAAAATAAACAACAAAATTGAACTCTTATAAGAAAATCCCGCTCGTTGAAATATAGCTTTTATATTAATTAGTCGAGAACAATGAACACTGTCGACTGATATCTCAATTTTGAATCGAAATGTTTTATAATGGTACTGTAAAATTTTAAAATATAAATTAAATAAACATTTTAAAATATAGATGCCAAACAAAATTTATCAAAATTATAGATGATGGCATGCACGTACATTCACTTAAATATAAATATATATGTATACAATTTTAAAATATTTTGCTAGAATATATTCATGTTTAAAAAAGAATGTATTCATATTTTAAAACAGAATCATATTTCAACATGCACTTAAGTATCAATATTAAGTATGTTTCAAAGCCTAAATTCAAAACAAAAAATTTTTTCAAGACAGATATTTGTATATATTAATGAATTTTAAGAAAAACATATTTATACTATTTTCAAAATAAATCAACTGAATCCATCAGACTCTTTATTAGAATTCTAATCCTTCATCGAAAGTTATTTCCCAAATCATTGTAAAGGCGTTGAAAACGCATTGTAACTAATAACTACTTTCTTTTCACATAGATGGCAGCACTATATATATATACATATCAAAAGCTACTGCATTCTAGTCATAAGTTTTTTACTTAACCTAGATTTTACGCGGAATTTTTGGAACAAATAAAACTATCTATGCGTTTATTTTTTAATATCAATCTACAAATGAAATTTGTTTATAGAAGTAGAATTATATCTCGTGAAAAATGCTGTATGCATTTTAAATTTTCAGGACATTTAATGATCAATTCCGCTTTTGATCTTCATACCGTAAAATAAGGACCTCAAGCCGGTTAAGAAAATTGTGAATTAATGCTATTCCATTTCGCAATTATTATTTCACAATCAATGAAATAGTATTCTCCACTTATGGCATTTGATTGATTATGCGTTGAGAAGATGGTGGAAAAAAGATCTTTTAAAATACAAGTCTTCTGGAATTGAAATCACCTGAATTCAAAATTGTAAAAAAAAACTTATCTAGATTCAAAGGGCATTATTTTTAATGGAACAAAAGTAAAACTACATCAACCAGATAAGTTGGCGCAAACTCCGTTAAATTGATATTAAATGTTTTGATGTTGTTTATCAGTATATATTTAGTGAGAAATAAAATAAGATATGATGGAAAAAAATTCATATGAGGATAGTAACTGTTAATGTCAACAGATGGCACCACTACATAACAGTATAATTTATGTATCAAAACAATTTTGCTCTAAAAGTTTAATAGACTGTGTAGTAGACCTCTGTTCGTAGTGGACGCGTCTTACAGGGAATCCTGTTCTGTTTTGATGTCATCCGGGCAACTCATTTCACTCTCCTTTTCAAAAGAGTTATATTTTACAGAGTTGCAACGAATGTTTTCCACCAAAAGAAGTTAGTAAAACGTTAGGAAAAGATATTTAGCATTGAGAAAGGACCCCTTACTGTTCCTATTTAATATCGAGTTGATGAATCACTATCACTCATATTCATTTAAAAAAAAATTATTTACAAAAGAGGGTGCTCACACATCTACGCTTTAAGTACATGTCTGAGAATTTAAATACAAGTATGTACAATTGCTATAAAATCAGGAATAAGTAGATGGGAAAATAAATGTACTATATGTTATAATACATAATTATAATATAATTCCATTTGTTACATTGAACTAGTTCATTCTTTATAAATAAATGAGTTTCTTATGCGAAGTGAGAATATGATGAGCTTGATATTTCCAAATCTACCGCAGGCTGCCTCTTCTGCAGACAAACATCCAATCCATGAACAGTAAACTCTTTACAATGTCTGTAATTCTTTTTTTTTTTCCCGAAAAAAAGCCTGATAGGCAAAACTTTAGATAAGTGGTGGATGACATATTAGCAGGTTTCTTTAAATGTAGATGATTCGTGAAGGAGCAGCTTAGCAGATAGTGATCAAATGTACCATCGACCACTCACAGGTTTGACTTGGAATTTTTAATTCTTAGAGAAAGGACCATGGTTCGTTATCATGCAACTGGTCTATGGATTTGTGTGGATAATATTGTTTGAAACTAGGGATTATTTTGCTTGAGAAATCGGCCCAGTTTCAGGTTGTTCCATTCTCTTGTCATAAGGTTAAAGCCTGTTGCTTCAGTTTTAACTATAGTGTAGATTTTGGGTGTGGCACGATAATTATTTGAGCCTCCTTTAAAGCTTCTTTTGTTTTTTGATACGCAATCTCATTTTCTTGAGTTCCTGCTTAGGCACGTATCCAACTAAGCTGAATTCTCATATATTTTGGTACTTGTTGAAACGATAGCTGTATTTCATGAATTAAGATTGATTTATGTTGTGGACCACAGACTCCCATTAAAACTGATAATCTGTCACTCCAAATGGTCACTTAGAAGTGTTTCATTTCTTTTGCATGATTAATGGCTTTCAGGAGCCACAAGTCATCGGCTTGAAAGACTGATTTGATATCTTGTAGTTTGAAGAAATGATAAGTTTCTTCAATTGAATTTATCATAATTGTGAAAGCAGTTCCTGCACATTGGTCATACTTTGATCCATCAGTATAATAGTTTACGCTATGAAAAAATTCTAATATATTCGTGGCCTTAAATATTAAAATGAAATGTAATCATCAATTTATTCTAATAATATAATTATGTTTAATATTTTATTCATTATTGTGATTGGAAATCTATATTGTTATTCTATATTTTATTGTTTACAATGTTTTATTCATTATTATGTTCAAAATTATATATTCATGTACCAGTACAAGCAATAATCGCATAATTTAGTTCATATTGAAAAATAAAGTATTTCTAACAGTAAAACAGAAAATTTCCTTTATTTTTTTTATTTTATTTTTTACTTACTTTTATAATTTTTGCATCCCTTGGCATAAAACTACAAACTTTTAAGAATCTTTTCTACAAAACTCCCAACCCGTTTCACTTATAACGGTAATCAGGGAAATAAAAAAAGGGAAAAAAGACTATACCCTGTTTAAAACTTCTATTGTGTCGACTGAAAATCGTCATGAATAATGCTTTAAACACCTGATTCATTAAGTATTAAGATTGCTACATCAACAATCAAATTTTAATATATGATAACGTAATCGAAATTAAATGCATATCTCAAGTTCATTAGAGATTCTAAGTTTGTCTCCTATGCTCATTAAATGTTATAACAACCTATTTATCGCGATTATTATTAGGAACATTCAACTAACTAAACAACATTTTATTATCTTGTTAGTACACAGATCATGAGCAGAGGTTGTAGATAATCTCACTAAATCTTCGGATCTAGGTAAACACAAGACTCAAAACATGAAAGTCAATGGAAGAGGGCCTTCAGAGGATGAGTCATAGCGACCTTTACATTTTGTTAAAACAAATATTGTTGACGATATTTATGACATTGACGAAATATCGTCGAGGATGGATGTTGTGACGTCACTCGGCTGTTCACCTGCCTCCAGTCACGAGACTTCCGATTCGATCTGGACTGATTCAGTTTCGCGGAAGGAGAGAGGCTCATACATAATGGAAGAGCTCTAATCCTGCGACGATGATATATAAAGTGGAAAAAAGTGGATATTGCTTCCCTGAATTCTTCAAATTAGTTCATCTAAAGAAATCGTCACCTTTTATTTGTGTGCTTTCAGTAGTCTTTATTAAATGTGAGTTCATTAGCTATTTAATTACAGAAGTATCAAATCGATTGATCGTATTGAGATTCTAGTATTCTAGAATATTGTATGCTTTTGTACAGAATCAGTTACCATGGTTTTTACATTGGGCAAAAATTGGAAAATGCTATTTTGGGTCACCTTTAGCAAGATTTTCGGTATCAAAATCTTCTAATTTTTCGGTTTATATATATATATATATATATATATATATATATATATATATACTGACTGGAATAAAAATAGTCTAATTATTGTTTTAGGATTTAAGGGCCTATTTTCAGAGAACTGTTGCAGTTGTTTTTGAGATAATTGTGTGCTATATAACTTCCTGAAATATACAGCCGATCTGGCGTTTGAATGGTTATCCCTCTGGACTTCGGCCCAATAGTTCGTGGCTTTGGACCCCACATTTGGCGTAGATGCTTTCAGTGTTCGGAATTCACTTTAAACTGTAAGTCAAGGTCTAAATAGTATTCGAGAGCAGAAAGGGACCATTGAACGAAAATAAATTTAACAACCTTTCGGGAAAATACATGTAACAGTTTCTTCTGCCTAAACTACATAAACAACATAGCAAACTAGTAATCTGCCACCGAGCCCCTAGAAACCTAATTACCAATAGCTGTAGAAATGCTTCCACCCTTTTTTAATATTCACCATGAGTTACTGCATTCACGAAAGACTGTTCATAAATAGTTGAGACATACTCACCAAAGCCTAGTAGTTGGACAGTACTCTTCAGTTCAACCTCATTTCCTGTTTATATACCGAAGATGAATGTTTCTTCAATGTCTACTGTATGCATGTCTGTCGGGTTGCTTGCTTGTATGTTTTCCAGGTTTTCTCCCTTGCGATACGCGAATAAAGCCAACAATATATGAGATAACTTTTCCATGGTGATTTCTTCTTCTTCTTCATCTTCTTCTTCTTGAGCTTGTCAGATATGTGGCACTTCTGCATTGTTGCATTTTGTACCATGCTCCAAGCCCAATTTTTTCCTAGTTCTATTGTCTTGGTTCACCTACTTTGTTTATAAAGTTCCATGGTGATTTACTCTGAGGATATTAAAATCCTTCCAAAGCTTAACGATGTCAAAAAAAATATATATATATACCTAAACTTGAGACCAAAATAAACACCTCCACTTATTTATGTGGACAGACCTTTTAATAAATCCTATCTATCTGTCCAGGAAGTAAAAACTCAACACCTGTATTACATTACTTACGACAACAGCAGAGGTCGAACTCGTATCCTTCCATTCCAAAAAATCACAATCCTACTACCAAATTAGAATAAGCTTGTAAAATAATAAGTATTAGAAATAGATAGGCACATTCCAGATTGACCGTAGATCAATAGTAAAACTATACGCTTCCGACTAAGAAATCTCAAGCTCGATTCTTGCAACCGTTAAGCAATTAAAGACAGATTTTAAATTTCTGTATCTCGCACATCAGCTCCGGGGAGAATTTTAAAGAATTTTCGAGGTTTCTTAATGGTCTATAAATATGGCCTACGGTCTACAAACTGTCTTCTCAGTAAGCATTGATTGGCAGTAAGTACTCCCAATAGTATTACATCACCTTTTACATTGACCTTTATGCCACCATCAATATAAAATAAATACAAGTACTTAGCAGTTTTAAGAATTCTATAGAATGAAGAACATTCTACATTTTAGAAATTTTTAGCTAGTTATGAATATTAATATAATTTTTCCTTTATGTACATATATATAAATAAAATAATGTTTCATTATTATATTATATAAAATAAGATTTTGATTTCTATGAGAAGTTAAAACAAAATGCTTTGGAATCTAGTGTCCTGACTAAAATGTTTTGTATACATTTACTAATCTCCATAAATTCCCAATATCTTTACATGATGTGTGATTTAGTTTTGAATATTTGTTCGCAATAACAGAAATAACATTTCATTGACAGTAATGAACTCATTTTGAAATTTACCCCAAAAAGCCATTGAATCATGACTCATCGATTTAAAGAAAAGAAATTAATAATTATGTTTAACGTTCAACGTTAGCAATCCCAATTTTTTTTTTTTTTTTTTTTTTTTTTTTTTTTTTGCAAACCTTGCACCAAGTTTGGCAGCAAATTAAGTAGCACACTAGCTTTTAGTTCAGCTTATTATGAGTACGATTCCCATCTCGTGTGTGATTATTTCCTCTGACTCGGATTTTATTTTAAAGCTGTTGATTCCAAGCAGATTAGCTCTCAGTGGAAAAAGGGGCCCTTCTGAGACCAACATAATTATTTTTAGTTATAAATATTATTAAAAAAACAATTTTTCCTTGCAAGTGAATTCCCTTATCTATATAAAAAAATATCCTTATCTTCTATTTGTTCTCCAAATTTTTGTTCGGTTGCAAGAGACGAGATGAAACTATATCAAAATATTAGTCTTTGGCCAAATTGCTTTATTTCGAAATTTTTATCACGGCGTTTGAAATTAACTTAAAACATAATGCAGAAGATAGATCAGGGCTCCCTTTAAAGTTGCTTATTCTGCTTTGCTTAAGCTGATCTGAACTTCATTAAAAGTTGCATAAGCTGTGAATCAAACCAATCCGGAGATATGCACACTTCAAGAATGTAGGCTTATATTTCTTTCCCATTTAAATTGTCAATAGTGCATGAACACTAAGGTTAAAGAAAAATATGAACTATATAGGGCCTCCCTTCTTCTCACAAATTTTACCACACATAAATTTTTAAAAAAATAACGACTACTATTTATTAGACTTTATAAGATTATATTTTTATCGCCCACTGCTGCAAACTTCCAGCTTTCTTCAATACGCTTCCGATCTTTAATTACATTGAAATGCAAAAATGTGTTCATGAATCGTACGTGTTTACTCTATTTCTAAAACTCCACCAATAAGAAGTACATTAGAAGGCGGATGAAAGACCTGTCTTCAGTAGTTAATAACTTCAAAACTAAGGGTAATTTTTCAGCGTTCACACCTCATTCTGTATTTTTTAACTGGTCCATATAAGAGACCTCATTTCGTTGCACCAAACAGTGATTTGAAAGAAGTAAATAAAGCAAATAATAAACAATATAGATATTTCTCGATATCGCAATTTTTCCCTGAAATGATTTCCTAGATACCCCGCATTTCGAAATGTTTTCGAATTACTCAAACAAAGTCCACAAAGAAATGTTGTAATTATAATGACTTTATAGATAAATTTTTATTGTAAATTACAATATATCATTTTCCTGGAAAACATCTGTTTTTTAGGTAGAGTTTTTCATTCAAATAATGATAATAGTTTCTTAAGAAACAACTCTAATTCCAAATAATATAAATTTTTGTTAGTACTAATACATTTATTAGTTCATTTAAGTAAATGAAAATAAATATATGGTTTTAATTAGAAAAATAAATTAATTAATAAGGGAATGCAATTAATTTGGAATGCATTTTGATTAGCTATTCGACATGACACCACTTTTTACCAAATATCGTTAATTATTACTAACTTTTTGAAACATAAATTATTGACTATTAAAGAAGATGTGTTTTATTTAATGTTATGAACTCTTAATTAATATTTTAAGAGGAGGGCTTAAAAATAATTTTTTCCTTGTATCTTGTAAGACTACTTTCAAAGTTTAATTATACGAATAAGTTATAGACAATCATAATAAACAATAAAAATAAATATTACAAACAAACTATAAATAAAATATTAATAGGCAACTTATGCATATGTTATTCTTTCACTTTAACCAAAACTCATGTAAATTTATCCTTTGTACAGAGGGATCTACCGGAATAATTTTCTTTGTTATAATAGATGAATATATAGATTTTCTAAACTACATAATTAACATAATTAGTAATAATACATAATAATTAACATACAATAACATATTTTAGATAAATTTTGGAAAGTGAAAAAAAAATCCGCATAGCTAATATCCGATGTATTTTGCCATTCAGGAGGAAGTTTTCGTAAGGTAACGGGAAAGAGCCATATTCACATGTCAACAGGGAAAACACCAGATAAACTGCACTAGCAGACCAAAGACAAAAAAGAAGCATACATCTCCTATTGTGCTGGCAATTCCATTCCCAAAGCGCTAGAATTGAATCTAAGACCTTTAACGCCGAAGACTGTTGTTTTATCCTAAGGTCAAAATGGACCAAAGATGGGTGTTACGTACCTCCGTTATGAAAGGATATTTGTTGGGAATGTTGATTAGAAATTTATTTTACATTCTTGCGCTATAGGAAAATGATCCGTGTCTGAAAACCCCACTCATAACTAAACAACCAATAGAAAAGTTCAGCAACCATATTTATCTTAAGTGCTACCCATTATGTGGTATCAAAACTGCCTTTAGCATACCTAATGTATATTTATTAATATAGATTCAATTTTGTTTTCATGTTAATAAACGAAGTCAATATTGTGAGGATCAATTTAAATCATTAATAAGCAAAAATGATCTTGGCTCAGGAAACGTATATAAATATTGATTTTACTTCAAATTTGAAAGATTTTGATGAGTTATTTTTTTTAATCAAATTTCTTCGTTGAATATAAAAATAAGTCCAGCTAAAAAAAAAAGTGCAAAACAAGCGTAATACTGTGCCTTGAATGTTTGTTTATGTTATCTGATTTTGGACCCCTAAAAGAAAATTAGAGTTTATTAATAGATAAAATTTATAAGTTTAATTTCGCAAACAAGTAATAATTAAGAGTGGCTTGCATGATTTGTTATCTGTAGATGCTTCTTGTGGTCATTTCTTTCTTTACATTTCTTGCAAGCAAAGGACAGAAAATTAAACATGTGAAAATAAAAAGTAAGAAAAAATCATTTTATAGCATTCTTCACACAATCAAATCTGCTTATAATTCTCAACATGGTATGTCCATATTCTTCGAAATGGAAGGTCTCAGGTTCAATCCCAACTTTTTTTTTTATTTATTTGTCAAATGCCAGTTACATTGGCCGTTAAACTCAACTCTTTGTTTGCCAATAGTGCTGAAATCTTCCAGAAAAATCTGTCAGTGATTGAAACTCATCCGAATGATCCTTCGTCATTAGCCGTCCACAATTACATAAAACACACAACGGCCAATCAGCTAGTCCAATGCGAAACAAATGATTCTGAAACAGTCATGTCTCCTCGATAGTCTAAAATGTGTGACTGCAACTGGACAATCACTCGGCTCTGTTTGTCTTGAAAAAGACAATTTGGAGGATCTCTAAGAACCATCAACAAGCGACAAAGCAGATTTAGCGTAACCCAGGGTGCACCACAAGAATACCCGCCACACTACACCACACTACACAACTTTTTTTAAACAATGGGAAATGACTGCTACGTGTCCAATTTCTGTATGCGTCTCTACAAAAATGTCTGCTTAGTGTGTTCCAGATTTTTTTTCCCTTGCGATATATGAATATAGCCCCCTGTCTGGGAAAACTAGTATAGAAGTGCAAAGATGTGACAAATGAACAAAGTTTACAAATTTTGTTTGATACCAAATATTGCGAATGTATCTATGAACAATTCTTCCAGAAGATAACCCTCATGAACATTTAAAAAAAAAAAAAAAAAACCTTTACAATAACCTTTTTTTTGTAGCTGGATTTTCCTTTTCTCTATCCCATTATAAATACACAGCCCAAAGCAACTCCCACAACGGTAGCAGTTTTTGAAGAAACAAGTTTCTTATGTGTAAAGTCCGACATCAATATGAGGCAAAACACTGAGGTGGTAAACTTCCCCAAAGTTACTCTTTGCCATTGTTATTGTTTAATGAAATTAAATCTAATTCGTTCGATTATCAAAAATTTGGAAATCTAAAGCAGAATATAAGGAAAGCTACAGAAAATTACTGCTCAAATTGTGGAAGCTTTAGTTTATCCAAATGTTTTAACAGGAGAAAATCTCACTTCAAAATAAAGTTTGATGAATTCAAAAATAAACACTACTTTTCATACAAATTTTACCGAAATCGATTTTGATTGCTAATTAAATGATTAACTTTTTGTTTCTCACTTCAACACTTAATCGTTACAGTTCCCAACGTGGATGTTTGTAGTGATGAAATCCACATCAAATAGAATGCTACGAGTGAATTAATTTTCGAATGCAAAAACGTGTGACTAAGTAGTGACTACGATTAAAAAAAAATAATAAATACTGAACTTAGGAAATGTTATTAAAACGGGAACCACACACAAACATATCGCTTCGCGTTTTGCAGCCAAACTAAAAAGATTAGAGATGCCACTGAATAATTAGTTATATTCCAAAAATATAATGAAAGCGTTTTACAGACATGTTCAACATTGTGTATTCAGAGAGAGAATTTTTTCCGACTTTCTTTTTTGGTTAGCGCTCTTTTACCCGAATCGCAAGGATTAAATTAGCTAAGCGCCTAAGTCCTTAGTTCTAAGCGGCAATCTTAAAAGATGAACTTTCATAAAGCAGAATTTATCTGTCGGTATTAGTTGCTGCTGAAATCAAACTTATGATCGATATTCTGAAAAAGTAGTCCTATTAGCCTTAGTGAGCAACCATTTCATTATTTAGATTTCTTACCGCATTGCTTAACAGATAAATTTGGTGAATACCTTAATAACCTAAAGCTGTTATAAGGCATTTTAACATTCATGTGTAGCGAGCCGCTTTGACAATTTTTGTCTTTTGAAAGGATTTTTTGAAAAGGTCTTATTCACGTGCTACAAAGGAGAAAACACAGAAAACTGCCAACCACTCAACCAAAAGCTCACCGTGATTTAATGTTAGTATGGCTCTCTTGTTAGCATAAAGTTCTAATTTTGATTCCAGCCATGATTGAATAACGGGAGACGGACGTTGCATTTATGCCTTCTCTATAAGTGTCTATCAATGTGAGTGCTTGAGAGTTTTCCAGGATTCTTCTTTCGCTACACCTGAGTGGCCTACTATCTATGAAAAGTGCTATATTAAATATTTCAAGAAAGGATTTTTATATTTACACCGTAAATATTAAAATGCCTTATAACGGCCCTCTGCCGTCAGGCTGTTTACTATGTGATGTCAAAGGACTCAATTCAACAACTGAGTACCCAGAATGCAGAACTAGAACATTGATCTCCTGTTATTCAACATAGATAGAATCAAACTCGAGAACTTCTCTTCCGAAAAAATTAAATCTGGAAAGAGTTGAGCTTTTCCTTAACATTTGCTGTCCTAAGAGTTTATTTTCATATTACTAACATCCGAAAAAAACTGTTAAGGCGTTTGTATGGCAGTAATCAATGTCATTAAATGTTAATGATTTATGAATGAAAAAATGTTGGTAATCTGCAATTTTAAACGAAACATTTAAATATTAAATGACAACTTTACTTTACTGGGGTCTAGTGAAAAATCCATGATATCCACAGTAATAGGTATAACGTTCAATACTAGCTTCTATTAAAAAATCGAGAAATTGATATTGCTTTCTGTAGGGATTGATTTCCTAAGTATCTTCTACTGAACACGTGAGTACGGCCCGCTATTATTAAGCATTCTTCATTAAAACAACCTGCTGTTTATTTATTTTTTTAAAAAAAAAAAAAACCTTACCATCTAAATTATATCAAAGTTTGTATGTAATGTTTAGAAAATTCTTTTTTTTTAATATTATTTTTGAACAAATTATTTCTTGCAATTGAGAAACAGTGTAATTGACAAACGCTTTTGAAGGGAACACGCACTTTATCTTTCACGTGTCACTTGTGTGGGGAAAACGGCAGCTCGTATCTCATTCTTTGTAAAAATATTTCCCGTCCCTAACTGTTATTCATTTCACAGTACCTTTGAAAATCACGCGCAGAGACAGGTGCGCCAATTACAAGGAATCACACAATGAGGCTCTTGGGGAAAAATAACTGAGAGTCATTAAAATCTGATTGGTTGCTGGGGTTTTATACCAAAAGATCCAAAATAGAATATAAGCTGCGCCTTACTTTCATATATAATAAAATCAGATTTGTATATATGTGTGTGTGTGTTTGTAAGCCCAGTGGTAACGTGGAGAAGTCATCTTAGCTTTTCATCCCTTCAGTGAGTCCATAAAACTGAGTACCAAACATGATTGATAACTAAACACAGAAGATTTCTCATTAGTGCGTTAGGCTGACCACTTAACAGGCACATATGCTTCATACCCTAGAGTCTTCAGTCAAGAAAACAGATATGGGCACTGTAGGCCTTGGTCCCTCGATGGGTTGTCGTGCCACAGAGTTACGTTCAGAGTTACGTTCAGAGTACGTTCAGCCACACATATATTTTGCTTTCATTTCCAACCTAATTAATTGAATAATACTTTTTATTACATCAGGCTAATTTTCTGAACTTTTAAGAAATGAATGCATTATTTCAAAATATAAGGTTACTAATAAAAGAGAGAAATTAGAAAATTTGCTATAATTTAAGTTAAGTCTTTTCTTATACATTTTGGAGTCTCTCATATCTTATAAATTAACATAGAAGAGTATAGTGTTAGATCGGAATTTGATGAGATAATGCACCATTCACATATCCGGATCGAAGGTTCTATACCTGTCCCATATGAAGATCTTCATGTTGAAAGGGCTTAGGCGTGTAAAAAGTTACATTGGGTCAAATGTCTCTTCGATGATGCAGTGTGGAGAGAAGGTTGCTTGTTTCGTAACGATAGACATCGAGATTAAAAATTACGAGGTTGTTACTTGTGATCTGCAGCTACGAATTATTAATTTTCTCCTAAAGGTCATAAATAAAAAGAGATTTACGAAGACATGTTGGAAAAACATGAAATAACTGAAATTTTGTAGTATTTATTATGAAGCAATGAACAAGATGTCATAAATGATTTTCTTAAATTTATAGTATAACGTGTCTTAAATTTATATTAATATTTTCTTAGATTTATAACTAACGTGAATGAAAAATAAAATAAAGAACTTTAGGCCTTCAAAAATAATAATCTTAAATAGAATTTTATTTACAGTATTATAGATATGTATTACAGAAATGAATTGAATTTAAACAGAATTTATGAGTCCTTAAAATGCAGAAATATATGTTTCACATGATTCATCAAATAATTATATAATAAAATATAAAATTTAGATAAAATTTAAGAAATTTTTAGATTTTTAAGTAAAAAAATAGGAATTCTAGAATACAAATTAAAGTTTTTAAAATAAATGAATTAAATTTTAATAATAAATGTGTGTGTGTGTCCGAATTAAACTTTCTATCGAAACAGTATTCATTTTATATATATATATATAAAAATAAAGAAATATTAAGCATTTAAATACGATTCTAATCATGTTAAAAATTAAAAGAATGAAATTCTCTGCTTTGTACTTATTTTTCTGATGCTCAACCTGTCTAGTGGTTAGCATAACTGATTACGGATGGGGAGGCCCTGGGTTCGCATCTCGGCTCGGGCATGGACGTACTTTCTCTCTCTGTGTTTCTTTTCTTTCCTCAGATGATGGATGAATGTGTCCCGCCCTATAAGCGGGTTTGTGGTGGTGTGGCTGGGCGATGCTACTCGTAACTCCGTGACTTGGTTCACAGGTGCCCACCGGGGAACGATAAAATGAGTAGCAGTTTCTGGCATTGTTGCGGGTAATGGGCTAATGTACTATACTTGCTCAAGGGTGCCCGCCATCAGAAACAATAAAAAAACTTATTTTTCTATCTCATCTCGATTAAATAAGGGTTAAATCATAGTGGTATCGAATTTCCCAAAAAAATTTATAGTTCAAATCCAAATTATGATAATTAAAATCCTTAAATACCATGTATTAAAAATTATCCATACAACATAACTTCACAGACAACATCAACCTATATTTGGCGATTAATTACTTTTGATGAAATTTTTTTGCAACGAATAAAATAATTTACTTAGTTTTGCCTCGTTTGGCTATTTTCTTCCTTTTGTGGTCATAATGCTCCTTTTAGCTTAACTTAATTAGCAGGTTAGACTAATAAGTGAATGGTAGTACAGTAGAAACCTATTGTTATTTAAAGTATGTAACTAAAACGGGTTAATGCACACATCATTTTTGCCTCAGAAAATGTAAGCACTCTAAAAGGAATTGTAAGCACTTTTAAAGGACTTTCTTACAAACAAATAAGATTATTTTAGTTTGTGGAAGAAAATATCTCGAAAATGTAAAAACAAGTAACAATTTTAAAACTTTCACAATACGGAAAAAATTCCTTGTTAAAGATTTATTTTTTTTAAGTAAAGAGGAATTTACTTTTATCAATTTCGACACTCTGTTTACCAGTTAACCTCATTGGACCGGCTAAAAGCAGAATTCGCTTAAGGAATGTTGCCATTCACTAACCACTAAAAAACACGTCTAACTTTTGCCCCCATCTCAAAGCATATATTTCCAAGATCAGAATGTGGCAAACATGAACTTTGATATCGAAATAACTCAATTTCTATCAAGTGAAGCAACATTTATTTACTAATATTCCATTTTTTTTTCTTTTTTGTAATTTTCTTTTGTTTTCAAACAAATGAAAACGATTCAATCATCAAGGTTTTGTTTATATGATTAAATTTTAAAGAATTGCATTAAAAAAAAAGCAAATGGTATTTTGACGCAAAATGATAATTGGCGAATTGAAGGAAGTTCCTTAATAAATAAACGTATCAACCTTGTTCTATATTTTAAGAAAATTATTCGATTCAATTTTTATGGGGTTAAAAACCGATAATGTCAGATTACTATGAACAATCAAACCAATTCAATGAGATATTTTGATAAAGAAGTCATTAGACATATTAACCTGATTTTGCTTTTGATTCCATAACTTGTGTGAACACATAAAATAAATTACCATTTATTGTTCTATTAATAATATTATTTGCTTTAATATTGAAAATTTAAATTAATTCGTTTAAAAAAACATAAAGCAGCATTATAAAAAGGAAATATTTTCATTTAATACTTAAACTTTAAAAATTTTATACTGATTATTATTGACTATCGTTTTATTTTTCCATAATAGAAATAAAAATAACGTTATGAGCTAATTTATAATTATGGCATGATAATATTCCAAATCGGATCTTCTGATTCTTATGTTCATGACTATTAAACCTTTTTTAAGAAATATGAAGTTGAAATATTGAAGATTTTACCGGATTTACAAACAATAGAATTAGAAAATTACTAAGCTACAAAATTTGAATAATGATCAGTTATTAATTTTACGTAGCAGAAAAAAATGTCAAATTATTAACTAGAAAAAATATAGTGAGTTATTTTTCAATTGATATTAAGTGAAATTAAATTTAAGATACATATATATATATATATATATATATATATATATATATATGCATTGTTATAACTGATCACCAATTTCGTTCAAAAATTGAATTATATTAATTTTTAGCGCATTTCATTTTTATTTTAAAGTTTAAAAAAGTGAAAATTTGTCACTAAAATTATAATATTTCTTCAGAAAGTGCATTACCATTCTGTTAACTTCGTATTAGGAGATGACTTGCAAATAAATTCAATTTTAAGAATAGATTTAAAAAAAAAAAGCGTTTTAAAATTAAAAATAAATTAGTAATGTAATACGCTTAAATCATCTCTAATCTGAACATTTAAAATACTTATTAGATCAATCTTTAAAAATTTATTTCAAAACTCCTCATCTTCTCAATAAATTATATTTTTTTTCCTTATTCTTAATCTATAGTTTCCCTTAGTTATTCCTTAAATCAGATTTTTATATTGTTTTCTTTTCATTTCTTGTATAAGTTTTTATGAATTTCATTTCATTCATACCAAGTGAAAAATGATTTTTATAAGTACTTAATTTAAAATTAAAGGCCGTGGTTCACACACACGAAATACATTTGTAATTGTTTTATTAACACTTATAAAGATTATTCCTTATAATGGGTCTTAAACTGTCATAAAATTCATTTAGTGTTATTTCATTTTTTACTTTATAGTGATCAGTTAACTGTGACTGTAACCTTATAATATAAGTATCTGGTAGATTTTAGTGTTTATATGAGCGCTTAAGAAAATTGTATAATTCACTTTTATACACTTTTTTCATTCATTTTCGAAAGTAAATTTTGAGCCGTCTATACAATCGAATTGTTCGGCATAATATGCTATTAATTATTGGAATATAAAAAAAGAAAAATATCAATATGTTTCACAATCATTTGCCTTTTTAAATATATAAAAAGTAATCTAATTTCATCAAATTTTATATAAATAATCTACTCACATTACTTTCATAATTTGTAAATTCTTTATTTTTTTGTAAAAGATTTCCTTAAATTTTTGGTTTGTTCTTAAATCATTTTCATATTTAATTTTCTTAGGGAAAATATAAAAACTTTGAAATAATTGTTAGTTAATTCCTGATTTAATATTCTTCGGGGGGGGGCATTACCGACAAGACTCATATTTGTTTCCTTGACCGCGGGCTCCGGGGTGCGAAGCAATTTCTTGGTTAAGAGTTCAACTTAATTTAAAACCCCCTATGCTCCCAAGCATGCTTGGTACTTAGTTTTACCCTGTTCATTGGATACATATATATATATATATATATATATA
>JAPDSC010106927.1:42948-67055 GCA_026290005.1 Latrodectus geometricus
TTTTTTTTTTTTTTTTGTATGCATTATTAGCGGTGAAGACCGCCAACTTTCTTGGGCCATGATTTTCTATAGAAAACGAGAGTACCTAACTTTCGTAAAAATATTCATGTTGAAAAATAACAATGATCTTTACTATTTTTCAATTATACAATTTATTTAGCTATATTCACAGTCTTGATTTATACCACGAATCAAATCTCATGCATTGATCAACAAAAAATCGAATTGATTCAAATGCAAAATGCTTTAAAATTCATTTTAATGACTAAATTATTAAAAAAATCAAGTCCAGACTTTATTCATCCACATATCAATTGCAATGATTCTATCAGCGGTGAATTGGAAAAATCAAAAACACGTTCGTTACAGCAGGAAAGCATAATAGTTTTAAAAAATTCAAATGTTAACAGGTAATGTTATTTTTAAAAATTTCCATTGTTTAAAAGTAGATAAAAGAAGATTCCGAAACTGAAGATTTTTTCCTCTACCCAAACCGGCTACACATAAATGGGGAAAAAACCCATATACTTCCGTTCTGGAAACGAGAATAGTTCCGAAACAATCTGCACCACGGTGTAAGCAATTTTACAGTGAATTCAAATGATCTTAAATCTTCAGTTTAAATTAATTGTAAAAACACAGTAACCAAAATTTCTAAATTGGTTTATGATCGTAAGTAGTATTGAATGATGATTGTAGTCTTTTTTACTTGCTAGCTAGTCAAAATTTTCAGAGTAAGGCTTTGTGACTATAGAAACGGAATCTTAAGTCGCCAACGAAGCTAAAAAACACTATCCGTTATTGAAGGAACATGATCTTAACACCCAAGCTTAAAAGAACTATAAATGTTGTTTCCCTTCACATTAATATTTTTGATTTTTTTTTAAATATCAGGAAAAAATATCTATGTTTAACGATTTAAGAAATAATATAAAAGAAAATATTTGTTTTTTTTTTTCCAATAATTTTCCAGCTGCATGATATTGCCGACTGCTAAACACAAACCATCCATTCGTAATTTTGAACCACAATTTGATTGTCGCTCAACAGTCATTGTTTTGCAAACGAGGGCTAATTAGATCGACCCTAAAAGTTTAAAGTGAAGTCCAAACTACAACATCTTCGAACCCAAGGTGGGATTCAAACCGAAGAACCGAAGATCAGACCGCTAACTGTTGCTCAGCCCACGATTAAGTCATAAGGTCGACTGTTGAGCTGTCGTATTCCGACCCATGCCACTTCAATCGGGATCTGTTTTACAAGCCCCAGTTACAATTATTGAATATTGGTAATAAATCTTCAATGGGTTTGATATAGAACTCATCATCACCTAGTATGAAAATGACGCCTTTCCCAACGAGATTAAAAAAATATTCTATGCTATTTTATGCGCAAATAAATCTATGACGCTATCCACTGTTAATATACACTATCAATACGCTCAGATTTCATTAAAAACATTTAATTATTTAAAAAATATGATCCATTCATACATATATTTAAATTTAATTGATTGTTTTCATCATTAGATATTTTAATATTTTTTTAAATACTCGTCTTTATTTGAAGAAGCTTTTTTTCTTAAATGCGTTTTAATTATCTATTGATCATTTTTAATATTGGCATATGATGAAAAGTCTCCATTTTCATATCATTTTTTTACATTACGTAACTTTGGAATTTTTCCTCATGCTGCTTGTCATTAAGTGGAAATTCTTCCAAATATAACACCTGTCTTCATATTTAAGAATGTATGCCATTGTATATGTAGAGCTACATTTTGATTTCTTTCTTCTTTTATCATTCATTTCCGACTACATATCTCAAGTGTCAAAACATAATTTTATTTTTGTTCCGCTTTTTTTCTGAGTGTCTGTTTTAAAAGTCATTTCTTTGCAGAAAACCAATGTTTGTTTTGATATAATTGTATACATGTTTGTTTACAATAGTTTACGACTGCCAATTCATGCCGGAAATAAAGCCGTTAAACACAGCCCATCGACCCTTCATTCTGAATCATTGTCATGTGAAGTGTTCGACCCCTGAGCTGGTAACTTCATCTCCAGGTCACTCCACACCGGCTATCACTTAAATTGTATTTGAAATGAACTACAAAACTTATTACGATTAACAGTCTAAGAAAATTACACTAAGAAATATATTAACTTCATCTTCGTAATTTTAAACGTACCCAGGTGGCGAAATCGACAAAAAAGGTAGCAACATTTTTTCCAAACGTCCATACCAAAATCACTGTGGCCTTGTAGGCAGACTGCACTCTTTGAAATGGATTAATCATGATTACTGTTAAATAAAAAGAGAAGTTGCATTTCTACTTTCTCCATTTAGATCAAGCGAAGTGAGTACTTGGGAGTTTTCTATGTTCTCATCGTGAAATGAAATATTATCCGTGAAACATTTTCTCTGAAAACGATAAGTGGGAAATCTTAATCCTTCTTTGCATGATTTTTTCTTTCTTGGTGAAATTAATGAAGTTGATATAATTCATGTTCAAAATTAAATGAAAAATGGTTAAAAAATCTTAGTATATATTTATAGTATAAATTTAGCAAAAAACAATATGCTAAAAATTTCCATCATCATCCAAAGTTAGATCATTAGCTTAGTACTAAATAGAAATAAAAGAGGAAAATAACAGAAACACGTGTTACAAACCTTTCTTCCACTCATTTTCAATTTTTTAGCAATAGAAACTCTAATATAATAAAACAAAATTATAAACGAAATCATACGTTTATTGCAACTACAACAAACAGCGGAATGAGACAACTTTAAGCACTGATAATGACACTTGTTTATTTTTGACAGCTATGTTTCTTTTTATGCAATGGGCATTAAAAAGGTATCCAAACACGATCAACTTAAAGTGAACTTGTTCTTTTATATAATTTTTGGGCATTATAGGTTATGATGGAAATTTCTACCATTATGCAAAGAAGGGTTAACTTCATCTTCGTAATTTTAAACGTAGTCAGGTGGCGAGATCGACCAATAAGGTAGCAACATTTTTTCCAAACGTCCATACCAAAATCACTGTGGCTTTGTAGGCAGACTGCACTCTTTGAAATGGATTAATCATAATTACTGTTAAATAAAAAGAAAAGTTGCATTTCTACTTTCTTCATTTAGATCAAGTGAAGTGAGTACTTGGGAGTTTTCTATGTTCTCATCGTGAAATGAAATATTATCCGTGAAAAGTTTTCTCTGAAAGCGATAAGTGGGAAATCTTAAAATACTTTTGAATGATCTTCCTCTGTTATGCTAAGCAATGTTTGATATCAAACAGACAGCCAGTAACAGCAGGGCCATTTAAGCATGAATATCTGAAAATAAACCTTTGACACTATGTAATGTACAACCTGGCGCAATTAAAGCTGTTGTTATACATTTTAAAAACCACCCCGTAATTTGTAATCTTCAAAAACTTCTTATCAATAGTGGGCCGCATATTTGTGTGTGACCCAGGGGTTTTCAGCGCATTAACCAACGGATTGCCATTTTGTTATTAAGATTTTTGCGATAAAATTTTGATTATTAAAAAAATTAAAATAATTATAAAATTTAATTTTTTCATAGCACGGATATACTTTCAGTGCATCAACTAATGAGTTTTAAGAGTTGCCATTTTGTTATTAACATTTTAGCGCCTATCTTAGAGTCAAAAAAATCAAGGGGTAGCTTAAAATAAACCTTACTCCTGATTCCTAGCTTGTACTGTGCCTTCAGAGCCGAGAGATATTGTTAAGGTGGATGAACTCACAATAAACATTTAAAAGATAAGACCGTATTTGATGAAGAAATACTTGCCCCTCCCCAGGAGAAACATCCTAGTGCTAGAAATGATGGATTAGTTTCGATTCAAAGACCTCTCTCCTTTCTTCGACAAAACAAGACATTTCCAGTCTAGAATAGGCTAATTTCTTTTTGTGGATCACTAAACAGGTGAATTATTAATAAGACATACCGAAAGATGACTCGTCGTAAAATTGGAAAATAAATTATTTTGTGATGTGTTTGGAAAGATTTTCTTGGAAGAATTGATCGGAGTTAAAAGTCATTGTTCCTTATCTGTTATTTGACAGAAAAAAATCTAGTGACATTTTTCTGCATTTTAATTCTTTTTATTTTGTGAAAGGTGTATTACATGGGAAATAATCATTCAAAATATATAGCATGGTATGGTTTCAGCTATTTATTTTAAAATTTCTGACAAGTGGACTTACAAGATCATTCATTTCAATAATTTAATGATTGATCATATTTAATGAAGCATTAATTCATTTTTATTACATCTCTTACATTTGTTGATTGGAATTCTTATGTAAGTTGGCGTTAACTTAGGACCATGGATTAATTTTCTATCTCTTTATGATATATAAATGTACGAAAATCTGTTCATTTTTGGAGTATGAAATTGCACATACAATTTTAAAAAATTCTTTTTATAGAGAATAACTACATTTCTGAGCGAAAGATCAGTAGTTCGTTTACCCATTTGATAATATAACTTTTGTATACTGTATCATGAAACTTCTATAAAATTGCGGGCCGCGGTGACCTGGTTGGTTTGGGTGTTTCTTCTCAATATTGAACGGTAGTGAGCTCGATTCCCGACCCAGTCGAAGAACCATCGTGTTCGCAAATGGTAGCTGAAGTACGTTAAATATATTGTCACATGGTCTCAATGTCCTCCATGTGAAATGATACCTCTGGGAGTCCCAAATCACGTCTGCAGATCTTCTGCTCGGTCGCTGCTTCTAAATGTCGAAGATCAACATTTGAGTCTTGCAGTTCCACTGGGTGACCCACTATATAAAACATCATCATTTTTAAGGACTACGATATTTAACTACCAATGTTTTATGAATTTTTTACTGGTATTTCTATTACAGAACTCCGAGATAGCAGCTGTATGCTCAGCGCAGTAGTCTCTTCAGATTGATGGTTTGTGGGTTCGACTCTCAATTTAAGAATGTTTGTTGCCCCTCAGAAATTACTTTAAGCCTATAGAATTATTCTTTATATACAAAAAGATGCCAGAATGTAATAAACAATGATAAGAAGCTTAACTGGTGGTAATTTGTTTATAAGCGAAAGGTAGATATAAATTTAACTCTACTGCATATAAACGATTTTAATATTGGTGATGTCCTTGTATAACTTTCAAGACTTATCTAGGTCTTATTGTTCATTATTTTCACGATCAATATGCAAACCTATCAATTAAAGTTAATTATACAGATTAACAGTTAATTATTAAATCTTTAATATTGCATAGTAGCTATCCTAAAAGCCAGAAATCATTATAAGGCATTTAAACAGCTGCTATTTGTTGCTTTTCTGCAAGACTTTTCATAGATAGTGAGTAATTTTCACTACCACAAGAGAGGAAACCACGAAAACTTTCAAGCACTCACTCCGATAGATATATATGCAGAAAGTAGATGACAACTCTCGTCTCTCACTGGGATTAAACCTCCCACTTAGAAGAGTCGGTCGTATCTTTAGAGACTAAATTGATTTAATATTATTTAGAGTGTTATAATTTTCTTTATTGACATCAACATGAAAACTGGAAAATAATTTATTTATTCGTTACTCAAGTGCTCGTTATCACGCGTAATTTTATAAACCTTAGCATTCTGGTTTATAATTTATTTTGAGATTTGGTAAATATGGGTTAGAAGGAAAGATGAGAATAGTTTCATGATGGTATCTAAGACACATTTTTATCTGTGATTTTTTAAGAAATCACTTTGGAAACTCATCAATTGCCCAGTATGAATGTATACCTGTAATAAATGACATTTTTGCTTTCAAATCATTAACATTTTGGCTCTTGCAGAGCATGAAAAATTCTTAGACAATTTCAATCTCTTTGAAGGAAATTAGATATTAACAATAAAAAAGAAGAGAATTATAAGTGAATTGATAGACTTTGGAAAATAATTGACTCATATGTACATAATGTATTTTGCATGTCGCAATGTAACTATTAAATATGATGACGATTTCACTGAAATACTTGAATATAGATCCATTTACTTTTTAGGTTATTTTAAAAACAAGACAAACATTGGTATATAATATTTTTCTATATAGTATGCACATATTTTACTATAACACTCGCATTTCTTGGTTCAAATATATGTTAAGTAGTTTATATGACCCTACATATTGAGAGCAGTCAAAGCATCTAAGGCTGTTGTAAGACTTTTTCAATATGTACTGCTTAAAATGCTCTCGCACTAACAGTGGTGATTGCTCAATCTGAAAGCATAATAGAGCTCTTCGGAGCATGAGGTCTTGGGTTCGATCCTAGCTATTGTTGAACAATGGGAGATGGAGAACAGGCGGGCATACAAAAGCACTTCTTCTTTTGTATGCAGGTCTGTTAGGGTACGTGCTTGGGAGTTTATCGTATTTCCTCTCTTACAAAACATGAATATGACCCACTATCAAGAAAATTCATGGAAGATAATTTATATGGTGGACATTTATATGCTTTACAACGGTATTCCGCCATTAGGTTGACCACTATGCGGTGTCAAGTCAGAGGTGCGTATTTTCATGTTGCAAGGGAGTAAACCAGGAAAATTGTCCAGCACACACCCCAACAGACGTTCATGCTGAAACGCAGCATCCAGTTCTCGCTGTTCAATAGTGGCTGGAATCGAAGCCGGGACCGTTCCCTCTTAAGAATTATCTTACCACTAGGCAGACATGAGTCTAAATACGTAATATGAATAAACAGATATGAAAGCATTCTTCCTGTTAAATAAATTTTAACTATTTACTATAAACTTTATCCTCATAGGGATTAATTTTTCAAGCGAACTGGCAGCAGAATAATGGTGCTTTGGTTTCAGCTGAACAGTTCGTGGGTTCAATTCCCTCTTTTGGTGTAAATGTTGTAATAATTCAGAATATACTTAAAACCCAAAGTCAACATCGAATTAGCCCTAGTCTTTTAAAAAGTAACCGTAGAGTGACAAGCAAATTATTATAAGATTTGTAAATTTTAAAAGGTACATCATTTTTACCTCATATTCTCCTTGAAAAATTCTTAAAACCACAAGTTTTTATTAAAAATATAATTGTATGAAGTCTTTTTTTTTAATTCAGATTACATTAACTTATTATGAAGTACTACTAATAACGTTCACAAAAGTGGACAACATCACGATAATATTAATGTATAATGTTATAATGGAAAGAAACATAATTATAAGAAACGAATGTAATTTGAACTGTCGATAATAAGCTATTGGGAATGATTAAAGGTTTCATTATTTTATATTAAGAGAATATTATATATATGTGACAATAAATCAGGATTGGACATTTGACAATAAATCAGGAGTGAACACTGTTTGTAATGAATACATTTTTGGTATTTTTCGGCTCATTGCTCTACTGCCACTTTTTGCGCGCGGTCATTAATTCCACAAGGATATTCAGTTTAAGAGGGCGCTTTAATCCCTTAAAGCAACAACCCTAGGTGAGAATCGAACTTGCGAACTATAGAATTGAAGGTCAGAGCTTTAACCATTTAGCAGTCCTTATTGTTATTATGAAAGGTAAGAAAATCATTAAAAACATTTGCACCATTTTGAAATTCACTTCATCAGAACATGAATATACGAAACATTGCCTAGAGTTCCGCAAAAGATTTTGGACTAAACTGTTAATAAAATAGAATTTATAGAGCAACGCAAGAATTCAAACAGTCTGGAATGATGCATATAAGGAATCCTAAAATAAAACATTTTATTTTTCATTATACGTCTGCAGATACAAGATTTCGAGAAATGTATGCTACCTGAAAAATTCCAATTTCCGAATTAAATTCCACTGAAATTTACTTTTTCCAGAACATAACGTCGAAACATTAATAAACATAAATAATTAAAATTAAGATATAGCTCAAAAATTGTTTTAAAAACTGCTAATTGTGAGAAATTTTTTTAAACATAGGTTATACTTAGTGTAATATTATAAATAATGTAAATTGAAAATTTGATTTTGCAAAATTTCTAATGAACCTTGAAATTTTATAATTTAATAAAAAAAAGGAATATTTTTGTATTTCTTATGATACAAATAAAAAGAAACAAATGAATAAAAAGAAAATAAATAAAAAAGAATCTATCTAGACATATTTTTATGAAAATTAACCATAAAAGAATTCAAGAATCCTTAATTAATAATAATCTCAATCCAGATTCCAATTATTAAAATAAATTAGTAACGATAATTAGAAATGTCCAAGAAATAATGCAAAACTGTGGTTTATTTTCAAACGCTATTAATTTTTTGTAAACATGTGAAATGTTGTATAAATTTTATACATTTTGCAATTCAATTTCTTTCATTTAAAATAAAATATTTTAATTAAATCAACTCATCCATTCCTTTAAAAAATAAAAATATAGAAACAAAAAAAAATGCATTAACGACCCACTTGTTCTTATGCAAACGATATTTAACCTCATTTCTTAGAAATAAAATATTAATTTTTAAAAATATATTTATATCTATTTCATTTTTTTTTTTTTTTTTTTTTTTTTTTTTTACTTTTTACGGTTACACTACAATAATCTCACTCGTTGCACATACATTGTTTATTACTAATATTTTATTTATATTTTACACGTGAATGGCATTCGCTGACTTTTCTCTGATTGGCTATCATCCAATGCGAGATAGCAGCGCCCTCTGCTTAGAGAAGAAATAGAGCGGATTTCAAACTGCGAATTCATTCTTTTCACTTGTCTGACGAACTTCGAATGAGTAAGGTGAAATTCTTTCGCACCAGCCCCGGCTTATATATTAATTCCCTTGCTTTTTGCTTCCTTTGGATGTTCGAAGTGATTTGATTGTTCTTAACTAACAGCTGTTTTTATGTTGTGATTTCTCGTTCTGTGTTATTTATTTGACTAAAAGGTATTTGATATCTCGTTTAAATAAAAACAATGTTCGCCGTACCAAGACACACGTGTGCCCACTGCGACAGCAGCGCGGTCAAGTTCAATTTGCCTAAAATTGTGCATTTAACTTTTACTCCTCCACCAAATCCTGATGGTCGAAGAAAAACTTTCAAAGAAAGACGTACCAAAGGTAACTAAATGGATTACTTTTAACTATTTTATGTTCTTGATTAAAGCATTTTTCATGTTCGTATACAGCTTGCTTCATTTAACCCTAAAAATAAAAATAAAAAACTGAAGCAATCTATTTCGGAATTACTGAATCATTTTTTATTCTGTAAATTTATATTTTAGATGACAAACTTGTACGATTTTTTTTATTGGATAACAAATTATGTTTAATAATTAAATAATGAGAAGACAATTTTACTATTGTGTATAATTAATAATATTTGCTGAACAAGGTTGTTCCTTATTAATTTCCTCTATTCTTATGAGCTAAATTTACTTCTTAAACTTTTAAGTTTGATATCAGTCTTGTTAAAACCACTTCTCGAAGCAATTACACTTGTTTGGATACTGTAGTCAAGTTTAGAGCTCATGAACACAATAAATATGTATTAAAGTATCTATAAAAAAAAATTTTTTTTTCATTTATCAATTTAGAATCTAATTTTTTGTACCATAAACTTCATAAAATTGTTCTGGCCTTTGGTTTAATACTTCGTGTGTTCGAATCTTACCTTTGGCTTGGATGTTAAGTGTTTCTGGATGCACATTGAGTCGTAGGTAACGACCTAATTAATTAGCCCTCGAGTGTCAAAAATGACAGTTGAGCGACAGACAAACCGAATCTTTAAATGCATACATATAAATTTAATTTAATAACACACTTTAATTGTATTGTTATTTCAAAGAAATCCCCAAAATTGCGAAAATTATTAATTTATATAAAAAGTTTTCATTTAATGTCTTAAAAACAAATTATTTGAGACGGGATTTTAAAGCATCATTCTTAGTATTTTCTTCAGCAATGTATTTCTTTTAGCACTGATATCTTGATATACATTTACACTCCCGTTTATGTACTTACTTTTTAAATCCCATATGCTACCTTTTTTATATTCCAATTGTTTAAATATTTAATAAGTTAGAACAATGAAATTTTAAAGTGATGCTGAATTGTGCATAATTTAAGATTAGTACATATTTTGTGAAGGAATATTCCTAATTTTCTCCTTTGCGACATATACATATGGTTCGCTATTTATGAATACCTTTCTCTGAAGGCTATCTACACTGTGATACTAAAATGCTTTACTATCTCTAGGTAGTTGGGCTGTAAACTGCATGCTGCTATACATGCATTTTTATGTATCTTTATTGTTTTGTATAATTTTCGCTTTATCCAAATGTGAGAAGGCATTTGAATATATTGCTATAGAAAATATTAATATATTTGTGAATGCATTTAACTGTCTCGTAGTTATCCGAATATAACTCATTAACAATAAATCTGTTAAAATAAATTAAGGTGATAATAAATATAAACTTTTCATGCAAGAAATTTATTAACTCTTTCAACTTAAATACAGGAGCAAGTTTTATTAAAATATACTGGCCTTTATTATAAAAGCTAAATGATTAACTTCTCTACTTAAATGACATTATGAAACAAATTTTAAATTTATTGTCTATTAAAGATGCGTAGTTTTAAATTTAAAAATTTTTATATTAAAACTAGGAATTGTCGAATTTTAATGTTAGATGCAGTAATGAAGTGTGAATTTTTTACTTTTACATCATAAAAATGCCAAATGGTTGATCATCCAAAACTTATTGATTATTATTTAATAAACCTTTAAAAATTTACATTTTATGTTTCCCTGTTTATCACATTATCTTTTTAAACGTATTGATAATCTTTTTTAATAATATATGAAAGAAAAACTTGCTTAGCAAGTTGTAAAGGTAAATTATGACTACTGAAGTTAAATTAGGTTTAGAATTTACTAGTTATGACCATATCTCAAACCCAAATATGGCAGGTAGTTGACGTTCCACGGCTTTAAGCTTATGGGTTTGATTCCCACTTTTAATTTAAATCCATTTTAAACTTGGTTTCTATTGAATTAATTTATTCAAAATGTGCTCGTAGAGCTCTAAACGAGCTAAATACAACTCAAATCTTAATTTCTATGATTAAATAATTCTGTTTTTAATTTTAAACCAATATTGAAAAATTGCTTGGCAACTGACTCCAAAAATCAAGAAATCATAAAAAGTATTTGTAACTCTTGAGCTCTGTTTTACGCAAGTGGTTTCTTATCGAGAATACTAATTAAGAATACCGATCTCCAATTATAGATGACCTTGAAATCGTTCCGGAGGAAAGCGCGGAGCTTTATTTCACTCTGTATTTCTTCGTGACCAGAGATTTAAGCTGGCGATAAATGCTAATATTCATAACTTTCTCTTCAAAAGAAAACTGAACTATAAATAGCAAGTTTTGTACTTGAAAGCCTTGTATTCTATTCTAGTTTAATTCTTCATAGAATTAAAAAATGAATTGAGTGCATAAACTTTATTTCAACTAGTTTTCACGCCTTTTACTCCAAAAAATATTATGTACCTGTTAAATCTAGAATTCATATCAAGATCTCAAATTTAAATAGGTATATTATTCCAACAGACTTTCGTTATATTTGCAGTTAATCTACAAAGTAACCCAATAATTTTTCACCATTAAAAGGTAAAATTCTTAATTTGCATGGAGATGACTTCACAATTCAGTCTTGTAATATTTTAAAAGCTTTAAATTTCTGTAGAAGTTTAAATTTAAAAAAAAAAATTAGTTTCGCAATGATTTCAAAGTAATTCACTATATTGTATGTATTTAATGAATAAACTTCGACAGCTAAAATTTTTAACAAATTCAGTGACACGTTTTATAGTTATCCATGTTCTGCATACAAAATTTATTCTGTTGAGATGTATATATAGGGATAGCTGTTAGATTAAATTGTTCTAAAACTGGTGTTACATCAAAACTACTTATTTCCTTTATTTTTTTTCCCCAGAAACTTAGAACTGAAATAATATTTCTGAATTTTTAAATGTTAGATTGAGTCCCTGCTACAAATTTTTCCTGCAAACTCATTTTTTTTTTTTTTTCATAACATTCTTTGTTCAGATTGTCATATCTTATTTTGAATAATGAAAAATAGAAGTTCTTATCTTTGTTTCCATATGAATTGTGACGTCACAATAGATTTTACACTATCACAATGAGTCTTGAATTTTTTCTTTTCGTAGATCTTACAAAAGATAACAAAATTAATTTGAAAGCCAGATTTGTTGATACTTCGTGTTTTCAAACAATCTACTATTTTCAGATTATTTAAATGACTATAATAATATAGTATGCTTTACTAATACTTTATAACAACTTTATATAATATAAATTTTTACATAATTGTATATATAACATATTTTATTTCGTATTATATAAATATATTTTATTATAAAACTAATTTTAACAAACCTACTTGAGTGAAAAATTAAAACATTCAATTTGAAATTTTTGATTTTTACTGTATTTGTGAACTAATCTTTCCACTCTAATGTGAGTTTGATTTTAGTTTCAAAGAAATTTTGAAATGACTATAATTAAATGTAGTTGAACTGTATATAGGATTTCCAATATTACACTAATTGTCATTTATTTCTAATTCTAGCTATGAGACAAGCTGAATCAACGGATATCAAAATAAAGTTTCCTAGGAAAATTCCTGTAAGTGTTTTTAAAATTGAACTCCTTAGATTTCTTAACATAGCACTTCAATAAAGCACTTTCAGAGTCAGAAATTTCATATAGAAACCCATACAGTTAAAAGTTGGTTATTTTGATAGCCATTCAGATTTGGCAGATTTACTCTTCAATTTCGAAAAACTCGCCAAGCTAAAAAATCTGCCCATTAATTTGAATTTTCGTTGCTTCATTGTAGTTTCGATCAATCGCATTTATCAATTTATAAATTCTAATAAGTCTAAATTTAAAGCTGCCTACACTTATAAGGCTTAAGAACTTTCACATCTTAATCTGTTCTCAAAGTATATTTTGAATATTAAGAATTTTAAATATACCGCTTTTTGCCGAACTGGTTCTAGAGTACTAGCCTTTATTTCAGGCGTTCCTAGGTTCAATTCCTAAATTGCACACTTAAATAGTTGTGGTTCGGAATCTTATTTAATGTACCTATTTTTTTTTTTTTGTCTAAATGGCAATTAGTCTAATTAGCCAAGTCTCGAGCTGAAAAAATGATTACTGAATTTTCATCCGTTACATAATAGCTTTCCACCTAATTATACAAAAATACTAGAATTGATTCGGTCCGCAGGAAGGTAACTCCCAGATCAAGTTGTGTTCTCTTAAAATATATTTGAGATTATTGGAAAATACGCGTGAATTTGGTTCATTGAATGTTTTTTAAAACTTGATCTGTGGATATAAAAAGAGCGTAAGAATGCAAGCATTTATAATTCTCTATTTGTTTAATTTTTAGTTTTGAGCAAAGATTTTAAAGTTTAGAATTTTTGTTATTTTAGTACTTGTGAGCTTCAAACATTTGTGTATGGCTTGTTAACAGCCTGTAATTTTCTCGCGTGCGCCAATGGTTCAGTAAAATGCCTTAATTATTTCAAAGTACTTAAATTCTAGGAATCTACTTTATCTTTATAGTGTGATGGTCTTAGAAACTACTCTTAAATTTCTTAGTATAATGAAAGGCTTACGTTAAATATTTTTTTATCTATGAAAAATAAGATTACAATTCTTAGTTTCTAGATATTTCGTGAATGATTAAGAACTGTCTCCCTTTTCATTCCGGAGTTTCTGAATGTCAATTCTACATATTCTATGTAGTGATGACCTATTTCGATATAAACGATTTCATGACAGATGTGACATAGCTGTGGAAAAAATGATGGCGATTGTCTAGTAGCTCGACTAGATTAAAGCATTCATTTGTCAATGATTCAGTGCTCATATGTTCCACTTAATTTATTTTTAGAAACTCAATTATTCTCTGGAATCCGCTTATATTAATAATTTATGTATATAAATTAAATTACCCTAACATATTATGTTAAACAAAATTTGTTAATTTTCTTGTTGCGACTTACAAACAAGACTTTTTAAAAAGTTTTTTAATACAAATTCGTCACATTACACCCGTAAATAGATAGCGGTGCTGGAGAATCCCGGATTGTACCTTTAAAGTTGACGAGCTGCAGTTATATTCTACTTTAATTTGCATAGGCAAAAAGTGACCCTAGAACCACAAAATAACCGGGAAACCAAAAACCATAGAAATTTTTAAGTTTTAATCAAAAGGTGAAAAATATTTGATTTTATCGAAATAGTAAGCAATTTAATTTCAGATACTATTTTCGGGAAGTGTTATCAGGGAATAGCGCGCGCGCTTTGGCTCTTCTCACTTCAATTCTTCCTTTCTCACGCAATGCGATACGATTGTACTCATTGTTGGTACACTACTTTGATTTCAATGCCAATTTCTTATCTCTGAAGTGGATGCATTATTTTTAAACAAATGCATATCGCGTCATTATCAAATTATGAATATCAGCTTCTAGAACATGAAAGCATTAAAAGTTGAACCATAGCCAAGATGCTATTCATTGCGTTAATTTTTCAGACTTTGATTGGGTTTTATAAGTGATTTATGTAATAGATTTTTGGCTTATTTAGAAATATCACTTTTTCAAATTGGAAACTTGTGAAAATAAAGGGACGTTTTTAAATGCTTATCAATAATTGATTCTATGCAATTTACAGTAGAATGAAACCCTGCTTGTGAGAAATTCAGTTACTCCGAAAAAATGGAGAACTTGTGAAAACTAAAATGAAATTTATAAAATTTAATCGGCTTAGATACTTGATAATACATTCCTTTTACCTATAAATGGTCTCTCCATTTCTAAAAATTAAAGTATTAATGTTAGGAAATTCAGAATTTTTAATTTAATATTCGACACACACTTCATATTTTGACTAGTATTAACTGCAACTGTATTTCCAGGTGGTCGTAGAGAAAGCTGAAACAGAAAAGACACTTCCTTATATAGATAGGGTGAAATTCCTGGCTCCATACGATATGAGTGTGGCACAGTTTGTGCTAAGAGTTAGGTGAGTAATTTGGAACTAGGCTAGTTAATTCTTAAATTGTATTATATAAATGGATTATATGAATTTAATTTCATGTTAACTATATACACGATTTTTTTATTTTCATTATTGATATTTTCTCAACTGCATAACTATTTTATTTTTGAATGTAAACTTGTGTATATTTTTAAACTTCTAGCATTGTTCTTAATGACTAGATAACGTTTCATGCACCTACACTTTAAAAAGGCAGTTTATAAGCAATAAAATGAAGATATTTCTAAGCTCCTGCGTTAATGCTGAGTAATACTTTAGATGCCCGAAACTAAAATGCCTGGGAAGCTCTAGAGGTTTTAGATAGTAAATTGTGTGCAAAGGATTTAAACTTGGTTTTTTTTCCCCCATTTAATACATTAAGTATAAGTTGAAGAATCGCTAAATACAGAAGACCAAGCTTATATCTGAATGGTTAGTGGTCTTTGGTTTAACAGTTCATGGGCTGAGATTTACTGTACGGTCACTCTTGGCGCGATTTTTCCACATTTGATGATAAATAACATTTTCTGGCAACCCAACCAATTCAGACCAATCGCAGATAAGAGATTCCGATTTTTCTATATTCTACTTATTGTTAGCTATCCGCTTGTGCAAAATGCGTGCTGCTTGGCGATTTTTTGAAAGTCACTGGGGAAAGTAAAGGGTGACCATATAGTAAATTTTTACCCAGTTCGTGGAGTTGAACACCAGTTCGGGTGTTCGATTATTAGTGATTCGGAGTGGACTTAAAGCTCAGTTTAATCACCACTCATAGAAAAACAGTAGAATGATATAAACTAAACTGATCTTAAATATTATCGCTATAATATCTATTAAAATCCTTGATAATTAAAACACTTTTGTGTATTAAGACTTAAGATTATGTTTGCATATTTGCTTCATATTCCTGTTTGCAAATGACTAAAATCGCATCTTTTTATTACAGCGCTTGTAACGAATCTCCAATTCTTTTTAAGCTAACGGAACAGTTTGCGAATGAAAGACGTTGCCAGATTTGCATATTTTCTCGTAACTCCACTGCTATTACACAATCCGAAGTACCTATACAACTATTTGCACACCTTCTCATTTCGGTTTTGTCCGTGAAAATAAAGAAACGAAACACACATTTTCATATACAGTAGGATGGTTTTTCTATTTGCAGGTCACGATTTCTGCTTCTCCGCGTCCTTCCTTGTTATTGTTAGATCGTGAAAGATAGGTTAGTGCTCTCATTGGAGAGCGCGCCATAGCGTCTGAAGCATTCCCAGCTGTAGCAGAACCTTAAAAATCTGATTCTCAAATCACGTGATTCGGTTATAGTGTTTTCTAATAAAAAAAATGACTCGTAGCATTTTGAAACTTTTGTCGTTTTAAAGCCAATTTCAGCTTATGTGAAATTTAACAAGTCCAGAAAATTTTTAACTTGAGATTTTTAAGTTTTACGTCAGTTCTAGAACAAAGACTCAATGTCTTTTTTTTCTAACCCATTTTGCGTGTTAAATTCAAAAGCGAACATCCAAAAATGATGGCATAATTGTTAGCGCAGAGGTTCCTAGTTTGAACTGGAATGTCTGCAAGGGTTCGGAGTATCTAAGCTGTAATTTCTTATTGCTCTTCATGAGGTAAAAAGTAATTTTCTAGTGGTAAATGGAATCTTCAGATTGGAAGGTTTCAGTTTTCAAATTATTGAACAATTGAGATTGATTTTTACTTTTCTGCCATTTTCATATATGGCTGCCTGATTGCTACCGAAAAGTCCCAAGGAAGTCAATTTGAGGGGGGTATTAAAAGGCTATTTAAGTTTAAACTAAATTCAGTGGCGTGATAGACTATATAGAGGCAAAGTTCTCAGCAGTGGCCAGATCTGTTTCCTTGACCGAAGGGGTGCGAAGTAGGTTTCGGTTAGGTCAGCCTAAGTCGTAACTCCCAAGCGGTTGTCTGTCGCTTTTGATATGACACATATTACAATCATTATGAGATCATTGTGAATTACTAGGCATTGTGCCAAGTGCGCGAGCATATAGTTGATGAGGTGAGACTGCGTTCGAATTGTATTCGATTTTTGCTACTTTAGCTTTCATTTTTCTAATTTCTGCTTTGAGCCTGGATCTAGGGCTCTAATTAAAACTGACTAAAACCATTTAACAGGTTTGTTTTGTTTCTGGGTGCACATGTCTCGATAAATGCACAATCTAGAATTTGTGTGATAGAAACACCATGGAATCTCCCTTCGAAAGATAATCTAACATTTCAATAACTCCCGCCAAGTAGGCAGGTTGTTGGGGGTGGTTGTAGTCATAAATATCACCCATTTCATACGCAAGTTATGTTATAATTGGAGTGTGTTTAGAGTTGCTCTAAAATGTTAAGTACCTTCAGTATTTCTGGCTATTCTCGTATTTGAAGTAATAGACTTGTACTTTTTTAGTAATCACACGTATTTTGGTTTTAATATAAATTTTCATTTATATTTTATAAAATATAACTTTGTCACTCTTGCAAATGACAGCGTTGAATTTTATAGTAATCATTGTAATTTGGTCATTAGTTAAGCTTGAAATTGTTATGAAAATATTTGGCTTGCGAAGTTCTTTAAATTTCATTTTTAAAATTAAATAAATTTTTTAATTTGTAAAATTTATATCTAAAACAATATTTTTTAAAATGAACCAAGATTGACAAAATCGCCACCAAGGTGTTCAGTATGACAAAAGATAGGCCGCTGCCTTCCTCTGACGAAAATTGAGCAGATCTTGTTTACCCGGCAACAGACAAGCATAAATTGGAAGGAGCTATTATTCTAGTAATTATAAGTGCTGTTAAATATGTTCTTAAACTGTATGCATTCCTGAAGAATTTGTAGTATTTCAGTTATGTAAATGGGCGTTTTCTTCCCATCTAACAATGTTTTACATAACATAAAAATCGGCTGAATTTTAAATCCTGAAATTCAGTTGGCATTTCAAAGAATAAAAATTGGTGTTAAAATCTTTAAATGAACCATACAGTCGTTAAAGCTCCCACTGTGACTCACTTCATCAGGAGAATTATGTTCGAATATAATAGGGAAAAGAGCAGTGTTTATCTGTTTGCAGATGTTTTTTTTACATGGACGTTGGATCGGATATAACTGCTGTTACACATTTAACGATCGTTAGCCTCAAGGCTTTGCTCAGTATAAACACTGGATGCGGATCGAATTTTAAAACAGTACAGAATTGGGGCAGTTAGGATTTATTGCTAAAGTCTCGTTAGTTGTCAATAACGAATTTTATTACTAAAGTTCTTAAAATACGCCTTAAGTCCAAGTACAAATTGGTGCCAATAAAAGTTTAAGGTGTACTGTACAACTATTTTTAAGTAGTTACAGTACCTTGGTTTTATTTCTCTAGCTCTCATAATTACCAAGGTTAAGACTGAAGGTCGTAAGGATCTAGAGCAAATGAAACCATAAATTGTAAGACATTGAAGTCTTAAGTGGTATGACATTAATAATTTTCAATATAGATTAATTTACTCTTGTATTTTGCCTATTCCGTGATATAAGCACTTAATACACTTTTAAACCTAACTCTGCGTATTTTTTAATCAATGTTAAAATATAATTATTTATAAAAGTTCTTTTTTCAGTGTAGAATTAGATCATAGAAAAAGATTGTCCAAATATTGAAACAAAAGAATAACGATGTAAAACCAAAAGTTAAAAGATTAATTTTGGTTAAATCTTACGATTTATTTTTAAAATAAAAATCTAAAATGTGTAGACAACAGAAAATTTTTACAAAAATTATAAGAAATATATTTTTATACTACATATTTCGAACATTTTACTGTAATAATCTTCAATAGATTTGAAATCAGTCAAAACGACTGCATTGGAAATATAGTCAGGAGTATGGGCTATATCAGTCACGAAACTCTTTTTTGCACGCTAATTTCAAAGAACTCTGGCAAGATGCTACAAAAATTTCTTGTATATTTCACAGAACTAAGGCCATTTCTTAGCGCACATCTAAAACAATTAAATATCACTGAAAAAAATAGAAATGAAACTATAAACGTGGAAAAAGCTGGTTGCCAGTTAAACAGACAGCAAAAAGGCATCGCTTTGGAAATCGCGGGTTGCGCAAATTTTGCTACTTTTACGTGCTTGTGGAAATCGGGGAATGCGCAGCGAGCGGTTTAAGTCCTGGATGATTCTTTGAGCGTCGATTGAATTCCCATTTCTGAATAGCGGTAAGCTCAAATATTTTCGTACCTAACCCAGAGTTAGGCTGTCTTATTTTAGAAGCTGCTGGTAAGTCTTCGTAATCTAGAAGAAACGACCCCAATGCTTGACCTCACCTCCACAGGTATCGTTTCATTTGAGCATTGAAAACACAACTTAGTGAACATGCCCTAGCCGCTTTTTGCGAAACCATTTGAACTTCAGTTTGGATGCGAACTCTGTAATTTCTGATAATGAAAACGACGCTCTAACTAACCAGATTACACCTTCCTCTCTGAATGGTTGATTCGTATCTGTCTAATTCGTCGTTTGCAAAGAATGGTCGTTGAGATGCAACTAAACCACTAATAATCACCATAAAGAAAGTGTAAATAAGTCCTGGCCTAATTAGTCCTTGTGTTAAAAAAAAAAATTACCTTTCTAACGACAAACACATCAAAATTTTACAAATATACCTGTTAAAAAAAGTATTGGATGTTTATCTGTATTCTAACTAAAGAATTACCTGTTCTTTAAGGAGTCGCCTCCATCTAAAACCATCTCAATCCTTCTACTTGATGCTGAGGAACCACACCGTGGTCGCCATGACGAAGACCATGGCGGAGGTGTACAACGAGTACTGCGACGAGGATGGATTTCTCTATGCCACGTACGCTTCCCAGGAAATGTATGGATGATGGCTTCCACTGCCGTGAGTATATTCTGCCATTTCCTTTGCAGTAAGTAACTCTGCATGTTATTAATCTCTCTTTGCTATCCAGTTGACACTTCGTTAATCCCATGGTTGAGCTTTAATTTGTGTAGGTTATGTTAATCTTAAATGACGTTTTAGTCTTTAAGTAGATATGTCCTTCAGAAAGTATCATGATCGATAAAAGTTATTAGCAAATAGAAATTTCAAATAGCAATTTGAAACTCAAATTCTATCCCAGCGACAGCACCAGAGAAGTTATCAAATTGAATTCTGATAGTGTTCGATTGTAATCTAGTAGGTCAATGTTTGGAAAATGTAATTTTCGTTCAAATTTAAATTCGTAGTAAATTAAAAAATTTTCTTACTTCATGAAAGATTTTTGTATTTAGAACAAATCTTAATGCCTTTATAATTTCTTTGTTACTACATTAAAAATTTAGTCTTGAGAATTTAAAATGCGGAATTTAAAGTGGTTTTTTCAATGAAATATATTTAAAACCGAATGATTTCCTGCTAGTACAGATTTAATTCTCCGTGGTTTACTAATATGCTTATCAAAGCGTAAGGTCTCTGTGACTTGATTGCAGCTATATTAAGGATCTATTGGAACTGATACAAAAGTAGCTTATACAAATCGTTGTGCAAACAAGATTGGTAGTTTTTACCTTCCGGGCCACACATACACACATTGTACATTATCTGAAGAGCTATTACAGAAATCCAAGACTAAACTCGTCAAATGCATTACAAAAATCTTTTGGGCTGCTCTATATGAACCTATTAATAGAAAGCATTCATGAAGATAATGATCCCAGCATCTTCAAGTAGAAACTAAAAACCCGAAATACTCTTATTCATAGCATTGTTTACAATGAAACTTCAATATCTCCTTGAGAGATTACGGAAAGGTAAATGATTATGCTTTTTGATATGCATAAATTGCTTATAAAGGAAATACTTTGTGGTATTCAAACTACATAACACAACTCATTGAATTCGCTATTAGTAAGCTCTAGTCTTGCAGTCTGAGAAAATGTTTGCCTTAAAAAGCATTATCCTTCGCTCAGTTAGATATGTGGTCCTCCGTTACGTCTTAGATTTCTGATTTAATCAGTTATAATGAAGAATGATTTATTCAGAGTAGTGATAAAAACGAATGTTTATTCTAACGTATTAATAGGACTTTCTTTCCAGGTGCGGTGAAGCGGGCTGCAAAGGAGACAGCATAATTCTCCCGCTTGTCTGTTTTCTGCGTCAGATTGTGGAATGTGTGCTTTGTATTTACTTTTAAACTGCCATATGAATCTGGACTTCGTATACATTCTGTACTGTGATATTTTCAGGACTCATCTTCATTTTAATAAAGGTTTTTTGGTTATGTGAATCTGCGGCATTTTCTTTTTTAAAAAATAAAATTTAAACAAAATGAAAACTGAATGATTAACACGTTTTGTGTTAAGCTTAAATATAGGGGATCATCGCAATTTAAAAATTGGGTGACAGTCTACAAAGCAGATCCTGGGTTCGATCAAAGCCATTGAATACCAGGAGATGAATGTAGCTTTCCGCATGCACACTTCTGCAGTGGGCATGGGTATTTAACGCTTTCGCAATAGGAAGAGCAAAAGCACTGAAACCGGCTCTTTCGTGACTATATCCCGGGCCGGATGCTCTCTTGATATTGAGCCTAAATCATAAAATTATCGAAGTATCAACCCATTGCTTAATAATACTCTGTGGAGTACCAAATCTTAAAACCAAATGTTACTTAAAATTATTTTGAAACTGCAAACAAAAATAAAAAAATCCCTTTTTTACTTTACTACATACCACGTGCAAAGAGTTCGAATCCCATTTTGGCATTGGATGTATGCAGTGGTTCGGAGTCCTTTAAACAAATAGGTTTTGTTCTAATTGACCTTTTGAAAAAAAAAATTTTTTTTTAACATCTAGCTTAACGTTCTTAACATAAGTGATTTTTAAAAATACAACTCATGAGATTATCATTTTCTTTTAAATTTTACATAGTGACATTTACAAAACGAGAGATTCGTAAATAGATTAAACATGAAACTTTCATTCTTGTACATTTATGAACAAAACGTGTGCTTTATAAATCTGAATTATACTAAAATGTAAGTAAGTACATATAAGGTGAAAGTTTTTCGGATAACAGCTTCTTTGTTTTAAAATTATGTATCAAGCTGCATATATACTCCAAAAAATATTCTAGAAAACAGTTAAACTAAGTCACTTTTTTTAATTTAATCGCTTTCAGATTATTGATGTTCCCGTCTGTAAATTAAAATAGTTTGAGACGCTGCTCTGAAAAAGTTATAACTCAAAAATTAAAGATCTTTGCAAGATTCTTAGTATAAGGAAGTTTCAAATTCAATTATTGCAATCAGTATTGGAAACATTGTCTGTCCTGAAAAAAAAATACGTTTGGAATATTATCCATAATCGAGGTAAATCCCGTTCGTCCACCACTTTATAAATTAATTTTAAGTTACATTTGATAAAACTTAAACACCAAAATGAAAACAGAGTTCCCGCGACCATTTTCTCGAAACTAATTTAAGATTAATTATTTTCGATTCTAAAACTTATTGTCTATTGTCCCTTGATATTACAAATTCCATAGTTTTTTATATAGTTAAATCTTTCTTTAAAAAAAAAGATTAAAAATTGCAATATTTATAAAGGGTTTAATATTTAAAATGAATACGAAACCAAATATTGACGGACAATTGTATTTCTGAAATCTAACAATATTCTAACTCATAGATAATTTTGGTTTCTTAATTTTTTTCAAATTTCGCCTTTATTATATTTATTTTGATAAAACTCAGACATTTCAATACTGAAAACAATAGCATAAAACAAAATGGCGCTAAATGAGTTGAAAAGTATTTAAATCAATTCAGACTTATTTAAATCACAAATTGCCACCACGATAATGTTTATTCAAGACTGCAGACGTTTAAAAGGGCGATACTAATAGGGTATAAGGTATTAGACATTCAATTCAGTTTATTTTACTTCTGCTTAAACAATTCATGGTGTGGTTCGTTGTAAACAAATGAACCTATTTGTCATTAAAATATTATGTATGTTCGACTCGCACTTGTGATAGTCGATTATATAATTTAAAGGCTCCTTTGAAAATACTTAACTCAGCAATCTGAATCTTTAGTTCAGAGGTTTAAGCCAATAGTTAAACCTTGGGCTAGGTGAACTTAACATTTAATTTTTCCGAATCCCATCTCTGTATTATATCTATTGTGATTAAAAACCCTCATAATGCTTTCGCTCCAGGTCTAACTAGCCCTCTCGAACTAGCAAAAAAATGTTTATGACAAATCTTTCAGCAGGTCGTGGGTTCGATTCTCAGACTGAATGTGGCTTTGCTCTCGTAACTATTCAGAATACACTTTAAAGAATAAGTCACGGTAGAAATAATTCACGCTTACCAGAAAAGACCACTTAGATATAACCTAACATGGTTCACAGATGAAATATATACTTGTAACTAATATTAATTATTAATGTATACTAGTATATTTTAAAAACCACGCTCTTAGAGTATAAGCTCTGGATTCAAACATAGCCATTGCCAAACAGTTCATGATTTGCTAGCATCTATGTGCACGTGTCACCTGTCTGTTGGGGGAATGTATGAATAGAATGTTTCCACTTCAAATATCACTCAATGCCACACAAATAATGAACGTGTTTCATTTGTTTCTGATTTTATATCAAAGTTTTGTGAAACCAAAAGAAATTAATTTGCGTCATGTAAATAAATAGCTGATTAGAGAGACTCGGAAAAGTAATTCATTTTCATCAGATTGAACTTCCAAAATGCTTCCGGAGATAATCTGAATAACTCGTTTGACGTAACCTATATTTTGAAGAACGATTATTCGATTGATCAAAGAAATAAAGAAAGCTCTGCCAGCCGTCGATAGCTCAGTTGGCAGAGCGGTGGACTGTAGAGGTTTATCA
>JAPDSC010106931.1:0-19895 GCA_026290005.1 Latrodectus geometricus
CTGTCAGAGACGAGTTTACTTGGAGTACTGTAGCGACAAATGAATTGCATAAGAACGTCCGCTACGATTTCACCACTAGTAGCTGATACAGGAAATGCATCAACCCACCTTGTAAAATAATTTGTGAAGGTGATATTAAAAGTCTGTTTCCATTTTCGGTAAGTGACAACGGATCAACAATATTGTTTGCAACTTTTTCAAACAGACTAGAAGGAATGGGTATGAGCTATAAAGGGGCTGCAACTTTTGGTTTATGAGCTCTTCTCTTCAGACAGCTGGAACATGATTTAAACCAATTAATTGTGTGTGCAAGGAGATTTGGCCAGTAAAATCGCTCTTTTATTTTCGTTAGAGTTTTCTTAATACCTGTGTGACACGCTAATAAGGAGTCGTGACAAATTTGAAATACATTTTTATCAATGTTTGAGGATTAACATACATCTGTTTTTTCGGTTTAGGTTAATTCCCTTCTACGCACATTAATATTCTATTATAAAAAAAAATTAAGTTTAAGAGGATGAACAAATTTTTTCTTTAACAGTGCCTCTCGTATTCATTGACATGTGGAATCTGTTTTTTGCTCTTCTCTTATTTATTCGAGAATGATATTAGATATCAACACACGTCCCAAACAGGTTGTCATGGAAAAATAGCTGCCCCTCTATTGTCTCAATATGGGAAATATTTCGAGACATAAAATCTGCGATACTGTTTATCTTACCTAGGACATATTTTATTTTGAACTGAAATTACGACATTGACAAAATCCATCGAGCAAAACGAGCAGAATGAATATTTCCCTTTCATAGAACTATATCTATCATGATCTGTATATATGTAAAATTTTCAACCGAACAAGCAGTGCCTAAAATAGTTAGTGAAATGTACTATTGCCAAAGCTTCTCTTTCCATTACCGAATATTTCATTTCTCCTTGATTTAATTTTCTATTACCGAAAGCTACTGGTTTGGGGAACTTAAATTGTCTAACTAAGCCAACAAGCAGCCGATTACTAGCGTCTGTGTAAATCTTTCTCCATATCTGGAAGCTCCAAGTAGGGCTCTTGTATGAGTTCAGTTCAAAAATCTCCACCTCTTCATTACCTTCAGGTTTTCTTTAGTTTAATTTATCGACCTCCGACTTATATTTGGAATAAATTTTCGATAATAATCTATGCATCCTAAAAAACTCCTTGTTTCTTGCATTGATGTATTTGGAAAGTTTCAATAATTTCAATGTTTTTCTTGTCCGGAAAGACTTTACTTTTACTAACTACAAAAATAAAATATTTAATTGTATCAGTTAAGAATTTACATTTTCTGGGCTTTAATTTTAATTTCTGCTTACGTAATTGATCAAAAACTGCTTGTAATTTAAAAAAATGTTCATCAACGGTTTTACTAGCAATGATTATATCATCAATGTAAATACCTATATTAAGAGTTTCTAAGCCAATTAGAACAAGGTTCATCAAATGCTGAAAGGGGTTCCCACTTGTTCTCAAACCGAAAGGTGTACGAGTAAATTGGAATAAGCCTTTACGAGATGTTATTGCCAATTTATGTCTATCCTCTAGTGTAACAACCTACTGAAAAAATCCACTCGTTAAATAGAGGGTAAAAAAGTTTTTTTCTACAGAAAATCTATCGAATGTTTCGTTAATGCTTGGTATAGGGTATGAATCCGGTAGTACTTTAGTGTTTAACTCCCAAAAATCAGTTACAAGTCTATACTTTCCCAGACTCTTTTTAACTAATAAAACGGGTACAGAGTAAGCAGAAACAGATGGTTCTAATATGCCAAACTCTAACGAGATATCTATCTGTGTATCCATTTGTTCCATAATGCTTATTGCAAAGATTAATTTAGATTAACATAAATCACACTTCTAAGTTTAATGCAGAATTGACTTCATAGTTATAAGTAACATTTTGACACACTTATTATTAAAACAGAAAATTGTATCCTGAAAAGGGAATTAAAGGTTGTTGACAATGCTTAACTAAATTACAGAAATGAAGCTTTCGCAGTACTTACGAGGGTATCTGGAGAAGCGCCTCGTGTAGCCCACGTGGGATGCTGTCAGGCTCATTGCTGGAATGGAGAACCAGGAACGCTATGGTGACTTATTTCTTAGGATCCCCTTTTCACAATGCCATTCAGATAAACCTCATGTTAAATTTCTAGAAATTAGCAGTACAGTCGCAGCTAACGTATTTGTGTTGATAATGCCCGACCGCATGTTGCCAGAATTGTACGGACCTTCCTTGATACGGAACATGTTCAGCTGTTGCCCTGGCCAGCACGTTCTCCAGATCTTTCACCAATAGAAAACGTCTGGTCAATGGTTGCCGAGCGACTGGCTCGTCACCAAACGCCAGTCACTACGGTTGATGAACTGTGGCATCGTGTTGAAGCTGCATGGGCATCTGTACCTGTACATGCAATCCAATCTCTGTTTGACTCAACTCCCAGGCGTATAACTGCTGTTATTACTGCCAGAGGTGGTTGTTCTGGGTACTAATTTCTCAGGATCTATCCAGCCAAATTTTTAAAAATTTTATCACTTGTTATTTCAAGTATAACATATTTGTCCAATACATATAATTTTGTTATCTGCATTTCTTCCTAATGTAGCAATTTTAATGGCCAGTATTGTATATAACTCTATCGATATGTTAAATTCTTGACTTTGAGAAAATGAATTCATTACTAGGATTGATTCCAACAGACATGTTTCTAAAAAGAATCCCGTAAAAGAAATTCATGAAAATATTTTACTAATTGATTTCATTCAATTTTATTTTAAAATTTAATCGCTTAATGCACCCAAATACGTATTTTTAATTTGCTTCACCTCCGCTATAACAATATGACAATGTTTATATATTAACTAGATATTTAAAAAAAAGTTTACTTATTCTTAATAAAAATACAACACTAAGTTATTCGTGAAGAATAATAAAATTTAACTACTATTTTCTATACTGTAATCTCATTCACATATAAATCTATTTTATATTTTTTCCTTCCTGATAAATTACATATGATCACAGTCTTATGCGTGTTTTTTAATTCCTAGGAGCTTTCATTTGACGTATTTCATTGAAGCAACCATTTTTCATAATTTTAAATCATTTTCTTATGTGAAATTTCTTATTTTTGTCGTCACTTTTTCCAATTTCATGACAAAATATTGTAAGCACAAGGAATAATTTTCTTCATTTAATAAATTTAACTTTATATGACGGGGATTCCTCATTTAACTTAAAAAGTTTATATATATTTATAGAAATTGAATTAAAGAAAAGTGTCTTTATTGATTAAAGGGTTTTTATATATAAAATCTGTATGAAATATGTTATGGCATGCTATGTTGGCAATAGATGAAAACAGCGGCTAACAATGATCTATAGTTCTATTGCATATTAATTTTGAAAATAATGAAGATCAAATGCAGTTGAAACCCTAAAAACATTTAAGTGAGAAACATATAAAATAGAAAAATAATATTACTTAAGAAAATTTTCATGAGTAATATCATAATACGCGAAATGGATGGGATAAGAGTTATAAGCAGATGGAAAAAACAATCCTCTTAAAGCTTGACGTCATTCTTAAAATTTGCTCGCATCGATTTTACTCTCTAACAAATCTCAACTGCTTATCTCCAGTCCAACTTTGAGGCCCAGAGGAAAGAAAGAAAACGATCGATAAAAGAACATTTTCGTTAATTAACATAGGAAGGCTATTGTCATTAGCGGAGAAAAATGTTGGCTTTAAAAAACGGGAGGAAATTTTCTCCCCTTTGGTTAAGTAGCCTATAAGAATTCGAATTTTTCCTCGTTCTAAACTTAGTTAAGGTGACAAACACGTTTTCGGGGAATCGTGCCCTGCAATTAATATTTTGCAAGATAAAGACTCCTCATCGATTTGCAGGGAATGAGTTCTCCAAAAGGAAAAAGGTTCGGAAAGAAGAATTGGAAAGACTCCTGTTTCGATGTAAAACAGCTGAGAGAAAGAACAAGCGCTCTCAGAAAGAGAGCGAAGAGGGGAAAATGGGGAAAAGAAATGTGGGAAAAGGAAGAGACTGAGATTTTCAGTAAGAATTTTGTTTCTTTGTCACTTTTAGAAGCAAATAGCAGCAGATTTTTATGGCATCTTTATCGAACGTTTAAAAAAAGCCTTCCCAACATTTATAGAGGCTTTTTCTAAGAAACATTTTAATGGAGTCAATGTTATGATGATGAAAATACCTGATAATGTTAAATATTTGTTATCTTCAGGGTTCGTAAGTTACATTGAATAAAACTATTAAGCTATTTATTTGTCATTGAAAATATAATTATAAATGTAATATCATAAAATGTCCTATGAACACAAGAGGATAAATTTTTCGAATAAAATGTAATAATAAAATTTAACTGTGGCTTTATCTTTTGTCTTACATAAATTTTTGACTAAAGTTAATGTATGCCAAATAAATTTCTGATTTGGGATTTCCTTAAATTTGTACTAAGCATTTTCAATAAATAAATTTTGTAAGGCTTACTTAACTTTAGTAATGATGTGGATGTGTAATTTCCCCTTTCACAGGTATTGAACAACATTAAATTTACATTGCGTTTTTGCTTCATTCTGATAAAGTGCTTGGGATATTTTCAGGTTTTCTTCTTTAAAACACATGAATGGGGTTTTTAGTCCATGAAAATTGCTTTTAAAGTAAATGTATCATGAAAAGCCAAAAAACTTTGCCCCAAAACTTAAGTCCAAATCAAAACTTAAACGGCGGGCACTGTATGTATTAACCCTTCTCCACAACAAGACCGGATACTGCTACTCATTTAGGATTATCTGGTGGGCTCCCGTGAACCAAGCTACGGAGGTGAGTAGTATTACCCACGTCACACTACTACAAACCCTTTTATAGGGCGGGCCACATTCATACATCATCTCAGGAAAGGACGAGAAACACAGAGAAAGTACATCCATGCCCAAGCCGGGATACGAACCCAGGTCCTCTCCATCCGTAGTCAGATACGCTGACCACTAGACAAGGCAGGTGGCACCCAAACTTAAGTAGATAAGCAACCATCAATGAAGGATCAAAGTGAATGCTTTCTCTGTATATTTGTTGCTATTCAGTTTTCCATTATTTTATTGCAAACGTTCTGGTTTCCTTACAAATTATAGAAGCAAAAGTCTTCTAGAGTAAGTATCTTTACACACACACACACACACACACACACACACACACACACACACACACACACACACACACACACACACACACACACACACACACAATATATATATATATATATATAGAAAGTATTTTAATTTATTTTATGATCTTGATTAATTTGGAGTAAAATTTTGAAAAAATTAAGCATTAAACAGGCTAGCAATATATTTCATTAAAAACTTCCGATAGTGTGAGGAAATGCATTAACTCTCACATATCTTTCAACTGAACACAATAAAATAACGAAACCAACATTATTTCGAATTAAAATTTGAAAAGAGAATTTTTATTTAGTTCTATTGTGACGAAAATATTTTGACTAAAAATTATATACAAATTTTTTGGAAGTTTTATTAATCAAAGAATCCATTTATATCTGACGTAATTTAAAAAACAAAATATTAAATGAAACGAAACTATCAAACAGAATGTAATGACAATGTTTCCCCACGGAAAATACATTGTTATACGTAAATGAACTTGGCACAAAAATGTAATGACGATCAATTAATTGAGTGGATGCTTACATAATCTAAAAATAAAATTTTTTGCATCGTTGTGAAGAGATTTTCATTTTGAGAAGCCTAAATGGAATATAAAATTTTAACTAACAGCAGAAAGATAAGATGAAGAAAGCAAGATCTTAGAACTATGAAATAAGTGTTACTTGGTAAGACAGGATCCACAGATAATGAGAAAATTAATTTTAACATTTCGTTAAAAAAATAAGGTGACACTGCGAAGAAAATCAGAGCCACAAGCATTTGAATATTTGTTGTCCTTGTTATGTTCTATTTTTTAAATTTAAAATGTAACTTTCATTGAATGTTTAAGTATGATTTTACTTGAATTTAATGTAGCCTCGTATTTTTGGTGCATAAAATCCAGAGTTCGATTCCTGCTATTATTGAACAACGGAAGGTGACTTCTGCATACATGTCTGTCGATGCTTGCGAATTTTTCTTCCACTGTGACACGGGAGAATGGACCACCATCTATGAAAAGTTCATCTAAAGGTAATTTTTGGGATAGATATCAAAATGGCTTAAGCCTTTTTATCTTAATTTAAAATTTTTTATTTTAGGCATGATAAAAAGTCACAAATAAATGAATTATTCCTGGCACGGCTAATTAAAAATTAACCTTATTATAGCCTTTGGCAACTATGCTGTCCACGATTAATATCAAAATATAATTTTGCTTTATTTTTTATATTAATAGTTTAGCTTATATGCATAAGCTACAATTGCATAAATCACTAGAAAATTGATTGAAGGCAATTATCCAATGGAATGTCTGGGAATTATTTTGTATATGAATTATACTGTCAAAAATGTTTGGTATAATTCAACGTAAGGTTGAATTAGACCAAACAGAAAAATAATAAAAAATTTTTGATTTTTTTCATTTTTAGTTAATATGTATGACCAATTGGTCATAATCCTATAATATAGCAATATCTGTTTACTATATATCTGTATACTTTACATTTCGAATTTTATTTTAAATTATTTAAAATCATTTTTCGATGAAAAAGAGAAGTAAAAATACTTATATCTTTACCATTATTTATTATAAAATTTTCTGCTGGAAAACAAATTGCATTTGTAGAAACAATTTATGCCCGTAATATTATAAATGCTGTATTCATAAAAGTTACATAGTGTAAATTCACAGTGATAGAATTACTTTCCTAAAATTAAAAGGTTAGTTTAACGCAAAAAATTTCATAATACATGGATATAATAATACATGAATACTATGTTATTTATTTTGATTTTTGATTATCTTTTATCAAAAAAAGCTCTTAACTCATGTAAAATAAAACTAAAATGCAAAAGTATTCCAAACACAGATACAACCAAATATTCCTTATGAATATTCGAAACATACTTAGTTTATTTTTTATTTCAATATTTCGAGCATTTTTTGCTGCAAATTTTTACTTATATAGTCATACACATATCAATAAGGGATACAAATATCTCAAAAGAATTTAAATTTATTTTACGTAGCATATTGTTGTTGTTGACGTGTGCCAGTCAGGCTGGCAACAAGGGGTGCGCTGCTCCACTTTTCCAACTGAACCATATTTGGTGTGGAGTCCGACTTCCTCAGTACACACATGCCATAGGTACCCGTTTATAGGGTAGGCAACCATTCACACACAAAGAAAGGACAAAGACAAGAAAGAGAGAGAAAGTACATCCATGCCCGAGCCAGGATTCGAACCCAGGTCCCACCCATCTATAGTCAGGTACGGTAACCACTAGACAGGTTAAGCGGCTCGTAGCATATTATATTCTTCATAATACAACTGCGTCGCTATCATTTTCTTTTCCTTCAGAAAAATGTTTGGGTAAAATATCAATTTTCATGACAATCTTTATCAAGGAATACATTTATTTATGAAACGTCATTTGTATTTCAAGTTATAGAGCACTCGACGCACTAAATAATTGTTATCCTAACTAAATTATGACCCTTCTTGAACAATATTATTGTTCTTAAAAACATTTTTCAAAATAAATTTTCCAATGAAAATATAAATAATAAATTTTAATTTATTCTACAATAATAAAAAATATGTTTTATTTTGGTTTCTATATGAATAAAATAAAAAATTAAATTAATGAAAGATTTATTAATAAATTACATTAAATAGATATAAATTTAAATTCTAATGAAACGATGGAATTAAAATTTTATCCTTACTATATACAACAGAAAATAATAAGTGTTGTAAGATTTCTAATATATATAGATTTCTAATACTAATATATGTTGTAAGATTTCTCGTCTTTTGAAATTATTGAAATGAAAATGTTTGATAGAGTTCAGAAAATGTTATGACTGCTTAATCCCTTAGAAAGGCCATGGATTGATTTAATTATAGTTAATATCATTTGTTAATAGAAGAAAAACTACTTTTGTAAATATTTTTTTCAGTTAATAAAGTTGAGGAAATATTAAACAACAATTAATAAGAGGATAATTCCATTTGGAATTCAGAAGAAAAAGGTATTCACATAAATATTAATGGAATAAATGAAAAAATATACAATACGTATTTCATTTTGAATTAATTATTTACGATTAATATATATTCATTCCATGACATTTAACACTGCTCTATTAAATATGGTTAGTGCTAAATACTGTTTAAATCATTCCCTTTTTAAATAAAAAAAAATCATCATTTCTGCGTTATGTAATATTCAATTTGTAATAAGTAAATGTTGTAAGGTATATATATATATTCTTGAAATAATTTTTAAATAAAGTTCAAATTTGTTCTGTGAAAAATTACCACCGAATTCAATAACCATAATATATTATAATATAAATTTTTATATATATTTGAATGTTATATATAAACCAATGTAAATAAATTTTTCAATGGTGCTAAAATATGTAAATTACTTTTGGTAATTTGGTAAATTATTTAAATTAGTAAAATGCGTTTAAAAAATTAAACCAGCCTGAGGTTTATTTTATTTTTCAAAATGTTTGAGTGTTTATTTCCAAAGCGACATTAAAAAAGATTCACTGAAGTATTCATGCCTGAAAAATAATCTGACGAAGAAAGCTTATGATGTTAATTTCTGTTAGTTTTTAAAGTAATTATGAATGAAATAAAATCTAAGAAAATAACTTTCTGAGACTGCAATATGTATTTAATTATAAATTACTTCTCTGTGTATATGAAGAAATAAATGATTTATGACAGTATATATTCGTTTACAATTCTTATATATTTTTCGATGTAATAAAGAATAATATTATTTTTTAAAAGAATGATTGAAGACATTTATATAAAATATGTCTATTTTTGAAAAATAATTTAATGAAAATGTGTGAAACATCACATAAAAATATCTTTAACACATTCAGAAAGCTGTTTTGTAAATTAAGAAGTCAACTAATAACTGTTTTCCTATAAAGTTATAATATTGATGAATAACCAAAATACGTTCAATAATATTCTAGAACCACATGAGTAAAAAGTAGTGTGATATTTAATCCCATTTGAACAATTCATGAGCATTTTTATAATTTTTTTGGAGGCAATAAGTAAATGAAAAATTTTGTTTGATAAAGTATATAATTGTCATTTGGATAAAGGTGCTTCTAGTGCTAATTAAAGGAGGCTCTTACTTATTAATTGCTCCTCCGCTAGCCCTAATGGATCTCTTTCTTAATTGAAGCCCTTGATTGTAAATTAGCACTCACATTATAATGCTTATCCTTGATGGAAGAACAAATAACAACGTCTTGCGGCAATTCGAATATTCATTGCAAATTTGCCAGCGACGAAGCGGGCCTTTCTAATGAATGTTTACGTTAGGTTAAATAATTAACCCTGGGTCTTTAGTGGAGGGATGAGATATTTGCCTTCCATAATACTCTCGATATCCAGCAACTGATGACAGAAGTTTCAAACCATAATAGAAGGCAGCTTTGAAACGTCTTTGAGCCCCACCCCAGTTTCCCCCCTAGAGACATTTTTCTCTCACTTTCCCCCCAGGAGGAGAGCATCATCTTTAAGTTCCCTACTTTTACTTGAGGGAAATTAAAATTTTCAGTTCAGCGGAACTCAGGATCGAGTGGCTTGGAAAGAGGTTTTCCTCGTGATTTTCTCTCCGTGCACCCCCCTCCAACTCCTTTCGCGCTCTTTGAGCGGCTGCTAATGCTCAGTTTTAAGCCCATTACAAGGCTCGTTTCACGAGGCCATTTTATTTTCAAATTACCGCGCTCTGGGAGCCAATTAAAGGGTCCGACGGTCCGCGCCTTTGCGCCGAGGCTTTGGTGACAAATTGCGTTAAATTACTAGGGTTATGGAGGCATTGCGTCGGCCAGAATAAAAGGCTTCCACTCACCGCTAGCGTCCGCTCCGCCATGCGGGAAAGCCAATCATTTAGTCCCCCTGCCAACCCCCGAACCTTTTGCGTCAGGTTGCACGCGTAAAGCACTGGCGCTCGATACAATAGCCAATTTGTTCCAAATGTCTATTCATCACCCTGATTATTCGAGCCTTCTCTGGTGATGCACTGCTTATCCCTTCTCCCTTTATACACTCAAGATTCGCATCACTGCGCACGGAACCACTTCCCGTCGCCATGGCGACCAGGGGAGGCGAGTGATTGGCGTGGATCCGTTTCTTCGTTTGCTTTTCTGCATAACAAGTTAATTCCCTAATTCGGAGAGATTTCCCTCCACTCCACACTTATTATATATAGATTAGCGAAACCTTCAAAGCGACTCAATATCTCCGGGATCAAAGGATCCCTTCCTCGCGCTGGGGATTTCTTCTTCCGGCTACGAACAAAATTTCCCTCACCCAAATCAAACATCCCCAAGTAATTAACATGCACTTCTTAGAAGAAAGTTTCTAATTTATATAAAAGCTTTTCAATTCATTTTTCTCACATTGTCCAAATGGAAAAATCTTTATAGTTTCCATTCTTTATCACTTCAACAATTATTATCAATACTTTTATTGTATTTCTACTTTTAAATTATTATTTATTAAAAGAATATTATTGCCAAGAAAAAAGCTATTATTGATTTGTAAAATGTTGCATTTATCAAATAAATCATGAACAATACAAGCTAATATTTTAAATTCATTTTAAGTTTAATTAAACAAGGAATTTTGAAAATTACGATGTAATTAGAAAATTTACAAATATTACCATTTTATTAAATATGTAATATTGGAAAACAAATAGCTTGAAAAAATACCAATTTGATATTTATTGTTTTTAGTGTTAAAAAATAAAAATTCAAAATTAGAAAAGGAAGTCTACTTTGTTAACCCTTATGAAATTAACAACACTTTCGATATTTTTAAGTTAATTTACTGAACAGAGTCAAACAAACACATTTTCATTTGACAATAGTTATGTTAAAAAAAAAAGCTTCTATTTATTTACTTAACATATAAAATTTGCTTTTAATTCTTTATATATCTTCTACCATGGTTACACTGACATTACTTTTGTTGCCTCGGAGAATAAATTTCAAACCTGAAAATACCCTTTCAACGTTAACGTGTGTAGCTGGAGTTGCTAAAACCACCATTGCAATCTTAAACAAGTGCGGCAATGTAATTTTATTCTCTTTATACAGAAATCCAAAATATATACACTTCTACCCATTAAAATTGCTACACCAGGAAGAAATGCATATAACAAAATGATATTTATTGGACAAATATATTATACTAGAAATAACAAGTGATTAAATTTTCAAAAAATTTGGCTTGATAGATCCTGAGAAATCAGTACCCAGAACAACCACCTCTGGCAGTAATAACAGCAGTTATACGCCTGGGCATTGAGTCAAACAGAGATTGGATTGCATGTACAGGTACAGATGCCCATGCAGCTTCAACACGATGCCACAGTTCATCAACCGTAGTGACTGGCGTTTGGTAACGAGCCAGTCGCTCGGCAATCCTTTGACCAGACGTTTTCTATTGGTGAAAGATCAAGAGAACGTGCTGGCCAGGGCAACAGCCGAACATGTTCCGTTTCAAGGAAGGTCCGTACAATACCGGCAACATGCGGTCAGGCATTATCCTGCTGAAACGAAGGGCTTCGCAGGGCTCGAATAAAGGGTAGAGCCACGGGTCGTAACACACCAGAAATGTAACGTGCACTGTTCAAAGCACCGTCAATGCGAACAAGAGGTGACCGAGACGTGTATCCAATGACACCCCATACCATCACGCCAGGTGATGGGCCAGTATGACAATGACGAATGCACGCTGCCAGTGTGCGTTCACCACGACGCCGTAAAACACGGATGCCACCATCATGATGCTGTACACAGAACCTGGATTCACCTGAAGAGATAACGTCTCGCCATTCGTGCGCCCAGGTTCGTCGTTGATCACACCATTGAAGGCGCTTTTGTCTATGACGCAGCGTCAAGGGAAGCCGCAGCCATGGTCTCCGAGCTGAGAGTCAATGCTGCTGCAAACGTTGTCGAACTGTTCGTGCAAACACTTGTTGTCTTCCAAACGACACCGTTTCTTGACTCACGGCTCGTGAAGTAGTTGCACGATCCATTACGGCCATGTGGATAATATGCCTATCTTCTCGGCTGCTAGTGATAGGTGGTCGTTGAGATCCCGCATGGCGTTCCGTATTACCGTCCTGAACCCATCGATTCCATATTATGCTAACAGTCATTGGATCTCGACCGACGAGAGCAGCAATACTGCGATAAGATAAACCGCAGTCCCGGTACGCTACAATTCGACCTTTATCAAAGTCAGAAACGTGCTGGTACGCATTTCTCCTTCTTACACAAGGCATCACAACAACTTTTCACCAGGAAACAACGTTCAAATGCAATTTGTGTATGAGGAACCAGCTGAACAATTTCCTCATTTAAACACAATGTAGGTGTCGCTACTGGCGCCTGCTTTGTCTGAATGCGCTGAAAAGCTAATCATTTGCATATCACAGCACCTTCTTCCTTTCGTATAAATTTCACGTCTGTAGCATGTCGCTTTCTTGGTGTAGCAATTTTAATGGCCAGTAGTGTATTATATCGAGCTTTCTTTCTTTGTCAAAATTATTTAAAACAAAGTCATTATCAGTCTTGGAGAAATAGGAAGTTCATATGTTTTATTGCCAATTCTTTCTCTTTTAAAGAAGTCTCCAATTGTCTTCATTTTCACCACTTTCAGAATAAGAAAGGGCTTTCTCGTTTACAGTTGAAATTAAATGTTCCAAAAATTGTAATTTGTTCCAAATGTTTTTTAAATGTTGCACAGTCTGTACTTTTTGTGACGTGGACTGCAAGATTTGAAAACGCGAATCCTAAATTTTACGCGATCCTAATTTTTAACGCGAATCCTAATTTTTAACTCTGTAGTTTCAAAGTTGCTTCTGTTAGAGATTGTGGTGCATCGAAATTTTAATTTCACCTCTTCACTGTCGGCAAAATGATATTCTTTCCATTAAGCTGAAATCTAAGGTCAATAAAGATTTTAGGATATTATATGTAAAAAAAAAAAAAAAATTTGAATGCCAAGGACGCAACTGTGTTTAAGGGGTAAAATAGAATTTTTAATTTATTCTTCACTGCTGCCAGCGGCCCTGAGAAGCCTGAAGACCCCATGCCTTTGTCATCAAGACAGATTTTCTCCATGGCCAGGGAGCTTGCTTGCAAATCCTGGGCTGAACCTCCTTCTCACCTATGCTACTTCCAGAAACACCCATCAGAGCTATCCAAAGCCTCTAAGTTACATCAGAGACCATTCTCAAAATTTTCTACTGACCATCTGAGATGCATTGCTTTTGAGGGTGTTGAAAAAAATTTTCCTCTATGTCCAAAATGCAACGTTCGCCTTTTCTCTCCTCAGCATATACTGTAATGTCTGGTCTTCTTTTGTGAAGAGGTTGAGACAGACCCTCAGCTGTTTTTGAACTTTCTGAACATTTTTGGCCTCATGGATTAGGTTTTGTTTTACTAGACCAGGTGGGAGGATTTGTCCCACCACCACTCACTCTTCTTCAATTAATTCAAACTGTTACTGGCCCTTTTTATGTCTTCTGACCAATTAAGCATAGATACGTATTATTTCGCACATATAACAATTCTTTTCTTTCTTAGGGCAGCGTTGCCTAGTATATATTTACTGATGACAGCAGTTGCTTTGTCCGTCTAAACGGTCTATACAAACATCTGTAAATGATAGCATGCTGAGATGCAAAAAATACAACTCAGATTGATATTTTTCTTAAAAAACATCTGTACTTTTTGTTCATTCAGCTGAATCAAATCTGCTTTCTACAAGTAGTTTCTTGCGCAACTGACACAGAAGAGTATTAGTGAACATCGAAATAGGTAACTGGGAAGCAATGTACACGCAATAAAAATTATATAGTTGACGTTAAATTAGAATATATAAGTTGGTGGCAATAACAAAATGACTGAAGACAATCGAATTAAACTGATATTTTTTCGGTTCACTTCCAATTTTCGTTCCAACCAAAATAACGGGGTTTTTTTTTTCTAGCTTTTTGTTCTATTTCGAGTAGAAATCTTGTTTTTATCTCATTCGATGTGGTTAGCCAAAGCACAGGGAATGCTGTGTGAGGGAAATAAAAAATGCAGGAAAGAGAAAATAAACTAGGAATATTTATGAAAAGGGTGTTTTTGGTACACTATAAACAATAGTGGAAATGTTTTTAAAAAATTCATTATAAGAAATAAATTTTAAACACTAGAGTTCTGTTGTTGTATGTATGAATCCCCCTATATTTGTATTATATCGCATATATAACACTAACACTTATATAGCATACATAAACTTATTACAATATTTATGCTAAATAATGATGGAAAGTATATATATTATATATATTTTAATTAGTTCTGACTTTAATATAATTTAATGTGCTTTTAATCTTACTAATAATTAATATTGATTTCATTGGAGATTGATAGGTAATTTTGCTTTGTACTTGTACTTTCAAGGGGATCTCTACTTGTTCCAAAGTGATGATGTAAGAAATAACGATCTATTTCTTGCATCCTTGAATGATCTTTTCTTGAGTCCCTATTGAAAACTATACAAGACACTAACTACATCTTACAATTTATAATGCATCCTTACCACACCCAAGCATTTCTCAAAACTGTTTAATTTCAGTTTATCAGTTGGATTAAATTGCACAACAAGTAGTTTGAACAATTTATTCCAACTGACAAACTATTTTAATAATTATTTAGATGCTTATACAGTATAATAGCCATATACTTTGAAATAAAATCAGCATGGTGATAGAAACAAAAATTGTTAAAATGTTTGTAATAACTGCGCACACAAAGTAAAATTAATTTAGATTTACTAAATATTTTCGATATATTCCAACTGTTTCGACAGTCTGAATAATTTGTATGTAAATAATATTGTATTTTTATTCAGATTCAGTTTAAAATCTATTTTGTATTTTGTATTTTTTTTTTTTTTTTGATGCGAAACATTAATAAATTAAATCTACTTGAGTCCATTGACTACTTGAGAGAAATAATTTAAATCTACTTGAGTTGATTTGTCTACCGCTTTAGAGTCACCTTTGCACAGTAGGGTGTAATATATATATATATATATATATATATATAACTATAGTCCAATGTATATATATATATATATATATATATACAAATTCTTCTGAAGCAAGTCAGATAGTTCTAGTTTATTAATTTATTAATAATTAAATATTTTGGTTCTGAAAATTAAATAATTGATAAACAAGAAGAAAGAATTATTACACTTCTTAATATCGTAAATATTTAGTATTTTGTGAAGTTACGAACAAAACTTAAATTTAATTAAAGTTAGATTCAAATAATTTAGTTTACAGAGACTCCATGCAGAGACTAATATAGAAACTTATATCAGTTTTAACGTGTTTTGTGATTTCTATATTTGTGATAGGGAGATTTTTGGTATGACATTATACAGGTGCTTGGATTTTGTCACAGGGCATTAAACATTGATAAAGATCCCTCTCCAGTCCGATTCCAACAAATATCCTTTTAGAAGAAATAAGCTTGTGAGATGTAGTGTCCATTTTCTTTTCCTGTATTCATGACGTAATTTGAGAAATATTTTATTTTGGAGTGAATATTTTTATTTATTTGATCATGATGATTAAATGAATTGGAATACAATGACCAAACACGTAAGAATCACAATAATCAAACAGATAAGCTAAAATTCATAGATTATATGCATTATAATGAAGGCAGAGAATATTTTATGAGGATTTCAAATGTTTAGAAAAATTTTAGCAAACCGCATACATTGAATTGGTCTATACAAAATATAAATGCAGCAAGGAAAGGATTCGAATAAATGAAACTGAAAAATATTCTGTTCAACTTTGTCAATTGGTATTTAAGCACACTATATCTGTCAATCTTTACATCTCTAGATTTGGATATGAGCATGAAGGAAGAGCGCGGCGTAGAAAATTCATGTAACGCTTCGAAATTGATGTGGGAGTTCGAGAGACAGCGCAAACAAAGAAGCAGACAACCCATTTTAATTCTGTCATGGGTCGGTGCGAATCGCTTTCTTGCAGTCGGCATGAGCAAGGAAAAAAAAAATCAACCACAGTGAATTAGTTTCCCTGTAAAGAGAACTAAGTAACAGTGAGCCGCTAATCGACGTGTAATTGCTTGGACTCTGGCATGAATGCAGTTCTATTTGGTGCGGAATGCTGTCTTCTGCATGGCACTTGGCAACGGATCTTGCCGCTAAAGGTAAGCGACACAAAGCTCCACTGTGCTTTTTAACGTGTCTCTTGAAGCAAGGGTCGTTCAGGACAGTTTGCTCTCTAATACTCCATGAACGGGGAAGTACAACTTAATTAATGTTGGCGTTGAGCTTCTGAGTTCGAGACTTGAACTCAACAAAGAACACTTGTGTTTTCACCACTTTTCCCTAATGGAAAATGTATACTCGAGGAAGCAGCGAAAAACGTCCTGGGTGAGATGTCGTGAATAATTGTGGAGGTATTTTGGAGCCAATGGTAAGTAATTACATAAATAGTGAAAGCCTTAAAATAAATTCTCAAGTTTTTTCTTCTCTGTTCAGTAGAATCATTTTATGGAAACGAGCCCTCAGAAATATTTTGTGAGTACGGTTAAAGAGAGCCGTAGAAATACATTTTAAAGATACGTCTTTTAAGGCTCAATCCTTTTCGTTTACATATGCATGTCAAATGATACGATAATAAGCATATAAATTATCTATGATTACTTAGAGATATTTCTGAGGCGCATTAGTTACAACCATTACCTGAATTTGATAAATTTTACATTTTATCAAGTAAATTTTTTGTTTGAAATATTTGCGTTTTGAAATATCATTAGCAAACAAAATGTTTTTTTTTTATTATTAATTTTTATTTTTATGTATTTCTATTAGTTTTAATGTGAGAGTCCCTCTGAGTGTTTTTAAAAAATAACGAAAAACGCTGTTTATATATTAGTTTGGAGAAGAAGAAATCCATTATTTTTACGTGAACTTTATGTAACTTCTTTTGGATTCACTTTGTAAAAAGGTTTAAAACAGCTTTCATGTAGATTTTCAGGTCTTACGCATTACGACTGCTGACATGCGGTTAACTTTGATCATTTTTGATATTTTATAGACATTTTCGACGATGTTGTATCCATGTGAGGTGCATCTTTAGCATCCAAATATCCAAACGGAATCGACGAAACAAAAATTGTACGTAACTGGTTGTTACAGTCTTATATAGGACGATAAACACCTTTCACAATTTTAGCCACCCTGTTATCTTTTTCGCCGTTACAAGAGAAAAACGAAAATGTATCGAATTTTCTGTTTGTTGCCTTCCATTTTTAAAACCTTGTACTCGTAACTGAATTAATCAAACAAAAAACCGCAAGAGGATATTTTAGTGTCAAATGTCTCCTTTCCAACGAGCATAAATCTGAAATTGTTTGATAGATACTTCACGAGATATCGATCACTACAGACGTCTACCGAAAAAATAATGGATTACTTTTTCCCCAAACTAATATATTAGAGACATTTATTTATAGTGACTGCAAGCAAATTTTAAATTTCATTGTTTCAAAAAAATATTTAAATCATAAAGAAAAGGACGTCAGAAAATAGGGAAATGGGTATGGTCTTGTCATAAATAATTGAAACAACGTTATTTCCCACTATTAAAGACTTTAAAGCAAATTTTTATGCGTATTTTCTATAAAAAAGTGTTCCAAAAAGAGTTAACTACTTAAATCATAAGATGATGTCTTTATGATGAACAAAATAGAACGAGAAAAATTCCTTACAAATGAATAAAATATGCGTTAACCGTTTTTCAATATCATGCCCAATTATTCTGCATATTAGTTATTATACATATGGAATATCTATGCATGTTCCATAATTTAAATTTATTTATAGGTAAATTTGCATCAAATTGAAAAGAAAAAATTTACTCTTGAAGTGTCAGAGTAAAATAATTTAAATGCAGATATTACATCTCTGGAGTCAGTAATACATGTTGTTCAAATGAATAGTTTTATCTGTTAAATGAAAATAAATATCGGAGTGAAAGTTTAAATATGTACAATTTTGGAATAATTATCAGTTATAATAAATAATAAAAAAAAATACCCAAGTAAAATAAAGCATTTTTATGAGTTTCATTTTGATTTATAAATAAAATATTAGCCTTTAAATAATATTTAATATCTTAACAATATAAAATGCGTTTGTCACACATATAAAGCCATATTAGTTTGACAATGGATTGTGTGAGCAGCCAGTTATAATCTAAAAAATTAAGGTACATATAGTTTATAATTTATTCATAACTACAAACCTGTTGTTGTTCTCTTAATAGATCCACCAGGTTATTCACCCTATAATAGGGCATTTTAAAGGTTTTCAGGTCAATCAATTACTTTCTCCAATAGATGTGCAATCAGAAACAGAAATGCAACATTTATCCATCGTTGTTAAACAGTGCCTGGAATCGAACCTTTGACTTTCCATACGAAAGAAATAGTCTCAAGACTGGGCCACAGTGTTGGAAAATCAAGTAAAATTTTTCAGAATAAATTTTATTTTATTTTCACTTTCTCCCACAAAGCATGATATTAAAATTGCCAAATGGCAAAAGTTTCGCCAACAATTCATAAATCCGGTGCTTCAAATTATTAAACATTATACTCACTTTATTGTTGAATCCTTTGACAATTACTTTAGATTTTACTTTTTTTACCCATTTAAAATCGAGGTATTCAAAACATTAAGGAAACTATTTTGAAAATGATACTTTCAAATAGCAACATAATGCTTCGTAAAAATTGCTGTTAAGTTCTCCATGAGTAATGCAAAACATTTCGATGCCTGATGCAGTTGAAATGATACCAAAGTATGTGAATAAGAACGAGATTTTTCTCTCTCTCACGCTTTATTCGTTACTGGTAAGTTTAAAATGATACGAACACGAAAGATTAATAGAGAAATTGGTCGTAAAAGGCCTTTAAAAAAATAAATAAAAGAAAAAAAGAAAGAAAAAAAAGGTTGCTTAGCGTTTATATTTACTGAAAATAGAAAAGCTCAATCGTCGTTTCGAGTTTCATCTCCGATTTATGTTTAAAAACAAAATCCAATGAATCTATAGGCGCGTCGTATAAAACGTGGATTAATGATAAGTCAGTAGTAACTGGATCTTTTGAGCGTTTTCTATTGAGAATGGCAGCTAAATACAGCTCTTAGTAGAGGTCGCGTCATGTTGATCTATGTCGATTCAGATCGTCTTTCCTCGGAAAGTGGTGAGCTATTCTTTATGTAACTCTATTTATTTACTTTTTACTCACTTGCACAGCGGGATCGTGTTACCTGTTCTTCATTTTCGACACTTTGTGGTGGGAGAAAGTCTCCTTTTTGGACTAAAATTAATGGAATCTCTAATTCATGACAAAAAAATAAACCAAGGTAGAAACAATGGAAGCTTAAATAAGACTTAAAACTGTGCTATATACTGTCTAACTAGCTTTATTTTAGTAGAAGGAAGGATTTTATATTTAGAAGTGAAACTGAATACAATATATATATATATATATATATATA
>JAPDSC010106932.1:0-10930 GCA_026290005.1 Latrodectus geometricus
TCATTCTAAGTTAAAACTAAGAAAAATAAAATAAATTTTTTATAATCCAGTCATGTATTTTTATTAAAGGTTTTTCAATTTCTTTAACAAAATCAAAATTATAAAATAAAGTTTACGTTTCTCTTAAGTTTGAAATTTCTTTACGTTTTTTTTTATGTCTGGCGTATTTAATATATATATATATATATATGCAAATGTTGTATATTATGCTGAATTCATAATGCGAAATGTTTTATTCTGTTCTATAGTGCGATATATCATTGATACTTTGTCGAACTATTTTAGTTAATTAAGATACAGATTATATACTGTATGGGTACATTTTGTTGAATGGAATATTTTGTTATCATGAAATCAAATATTTTACGGTTAAAAAATACTACAGATCTTTCTGTTTTGTCTTTTTATGTTGTGTACTTCATAAATTTACTTGAATAAAGTCTCTATTTGAAATCATAATTCGTGATTTTAATGATTCTCTATAAATTCCACCCCGACGACTATTCAAATAAGAAATATACTTTCCTGTGCTTGAATTGTTCCTTTTTAAAAAAAATTTAACTTCTTTTAAAATATTTTTCACATTCTTAATTTTGTTTATTTAGTATTTTTGGTTTTTCTTCTGTACCTATTATTTGTTTTCTTACTATTGCAATATTTTAAAGTACGATTATAATATATATTTATTTTTAAAAGTAGATGTTAATTCTTTATATTTTTTTATTTATTTATGGTTGAATGTTTATTAATTGAGAAATAAGAAATCCGAAATAATCAATTAAAAGTTTTAAACAGAAACAATTATAAACGTATATGATTAATCCATTTAATCTATAATAAAGATTAAAAATATGTAATGGCATATAACTACATAAACTTTCTAAGTCAAATGTTAGTCAAACATTATTTTCACCTGTTATTTACTTCATAACTTATTACATTAAATTCGTATTATGTTATTGTAATCTCGTAATATCGATATTACTATTATATAAGTAATGCGTTTAAAATAATTAACGCATTATGACCAAAATGAAATAATTTGTCCGAAATTTATGTGAATTAAAAATAATAACTAATCTAGAAAAATTACATTGTTAACGGAATCGTAAAAATATAATTTATTATTTGCAATTCATGATTCATTTGTTAAATTAGAAGTCATAAATATATGAAACTAAATATTAATGTGTCAATTGCTTTTTGGTCAGAAAAATTTCTTTATCTTTCAATAAAGGCTAATTGTCAGAAGTATATAATGCACATTGAATCTTTTGCTTCAAAATGTTTTATTAATTTCTAAATTTCTCAAAAAGCATTATATTTTGTTTGAAATAATAGTTAATTATGTCATAATAGTTAATATTCAGTTTAAAATAAATGAGGATAGCTAAAAATTCGCATTTAACTGCTGTATTTTTCGTTATCCTTGCTTAATATATATCAAACCTTAGTTATAATTGATGTCTGAATTACTTTAAATGCGTACCTTTTTATAACTTTTTTATGGATATCGTTCTATATTAGTCATTTCATTTATATAATTATGACTTCCTCAAATGATTACTTTTTTCAATAATCATTTGACTTCTTGAAATGATTACCTGAATATTTGTTTGAATTACTTTAATAAGTCTTCTTTGAGTATTTTAATTTAAATTTGCTATTCAATTAGACGTACCATTAAATTATTGATCATTAAGTATATAATGATACTCATACTTTAATGAATATTAAATGTTTTATTTCAAATAAAAAATATCATGAAAACTTGGGAAAATGGCAACTTTATGCTCTTAAATAATATGTATATGTTCCAGTCGTGACATGTTTTATTGTACAGAGTTCTAAAAATTAAGAAAAACATTTATTTTATTGAAATTTTCTTATATTTAGTTTCTTACAAGCAAAACAAATCTGGCTGATTTCAGTAGTCTACTTTTTTATTTTGAGAAAGAACCCTAAATTTTGAAGTGTTAAACGTTTTAACACAAGGTTAATACCTAAAAATACTTCACATTCTCTTGTTTATTGACAAACAGAAAGAAGATAAATTATGTGAAATATGCGCAGCTTAACGAAGTATCTGCAATGTTTCGTTTTAATAGGGAAGCAACAAGAACCATTGCCAAAATAAACATTTGACGACACTTTAAAAAGTCATTTCACATCTCTCTGCACAGTTGTCATTAACTATATTCTAACGAAAGGTAAAAGACGCGCTCGATAGCAAACGTTTACTACTGGTAATTTCTGAGTGCGAAAGTACCGGTGCCCTCAGTGCACGGCTTCCACAAATATTCAAAAAGTATAGCACAAGGTTAGTAAATGAAAATATGAATAAATAAAAACAAGACGAAAAAATTATTTTTCTACTCACCCCTTTTTAAACGCGAAACTTTGGATTTATTCCAGTGTAAGTCGTGTTCGCGAGCATGTCATCACCTGAGAACAATTCTTCTCAACTCCACCTCCACCGCTAGAGAAGATTCCCTCTATGTTTTCTCTCTTTCTGGTTGCCGGCTTTTTGGCGATAAAATTTCCGTAGCCAAGAGCTCCGAGGGAAGCGAGTTGGCGGCTTCAATGCGTCATATGACGTTGCCGCACGATTCCTATAATAACTTGTATTCCAGAATTTTTAGCTGGTTCCGGATATTTGAATTCCGGAATCAAGCCATAAGAATTCTGAATTATGTCCATTGTAATTGTTCAAGATTATTTGATAAAATTTACTGTTTATATTCGTTGCAAATCTTTTGCGTATTATAAATCGCTTGAAATTCATTCTTTAAATTAATTTTTTTAACTGGCAATTCTATATAAGGGAACATTAAAAATTAATTCATCGTCAGGGTGTAAATGTGATTTGAATTTGTATCGTGATATTAATCACCAAAAGAAGCGAGTAAGAAGGTGACCTTAGCAAACATTCCCTCCATTTCAGTCAGTTGGAAAATTTGCGCATGTGTGTCATTCACAATTTTGCCTTCGACAGCTAGAATAAGGGTAAAATTTAGGATTGGGTTCATTCAGGGTTATAAACTTATATTGAATGATTTTGATTCAATCCAATTATAAATAATCATCCCATTATTGTTTTCAGTTGAATTATTGTAATTTTACAGCTCATAAATAATTATAAATTTTTCTTAGATTCTATCTTTAATTATTCGCATACATTAATCATTTCTTAAAATGTTAATTATATTATCCCGCAGAAATTATTCTTTTTTAAAAATTTTTTTAGAAAATTTCTAGGGTTTTTCTGATCTGATCTCAATTTGTTTCAGAGTAACCGACGAGAAAACAATTTTTTTGCTATTACTTCGAGAAAATAGGAGTTTAATCCACTTAATTAATTTCTACAATATGCATCAGAAAGTATTATTAATTGGTTCTTAAAACAATATCTGTTGAAGAACATCCTTATTAATAAAACATAAAATTATTACTTTAAGTTAGATTTAAATAGAATTTGCATTTTAGTTTTTAATTTAATAAAGGCATATTAATAAAAAATAATTTCAGATAGGCTCAAAAAGGTCATTCTTCTTAATTTCAGTTTTATAATTTTTTATATGTATTTTATATGTCAATAAATTGAATTTCAAATCTATTACAATGATCAAGTCAATAACCTGAATATAGAATAAGAATAAGCTTATTAGTAAATACAAAATTATTCTATAACTTTTAATGAGTTTTGACGCATTTTAGTTTTTTAAAAAGTTAGTAAGATATTTTTCACTTATTCATATGTCAAAATTCTAGAAACTATAGATTGCTTAAAATATTGTAAGGATTTCATAAATTGAAAAAAAAATGAATAAATGTTTATCACTAGGAACATCTATTTTTAGATTGTCCGCATCTAATCTATTTTTGATTGATTCATACATTTATACATTATTCTTTTATTTTACTTTTAAGTCTAGTATTTAACAGAAAATATTTCTCCAAACTGCATTGATAACTGAAATTTGTATATTTGATATACGTAATATTTTTGATATATTAATTGAAATTTATTGACAGTTGCTTTGAATAATAAATAATTACAATCTAAGTGAGACTAAAAGTATAAAATGTTAGAACTGTTTGTTATTCATCATCAATAAATAACTGTTCTATTGATTCATATTATTTAATTCTTCAATTGCAGATATAAAATAAAGAATTGTTTAAAAAAATGTCTGAAATTAAAAGTATAGTAATTTTCACTTTTCTTAAAAAATTTTAGGGTAATCTTTTTTTTAATTGTTTATACTTTATCTAACTAAATAAATCCTCACCTTATTTTTTATTTATTATTTTTGTTATTCATTGAAGAAAAGTATTGGCTTTTTTTATCCAGACAAGTTTTTTATTTTTTACACATAATGTTTTTTATAATACTTGAAACTTAAGTTTAAAAATAAATGTCAAGTCATAAATATTTCTATTCCAGGACTAACAAAAAGTCTTTGATAGGCTTAGATATTAGGAAATAGATTTATTATTTAAAAAGATTTGATTTGATTATATATAAATATACCACACAGAACATAGACACCCAAAAAGTGGAAAAAAAAAATGCTTATGGATTTTAGAAAGAAGACGCACTTTATACTTATTAAAATATCTAGTTTCATAGAAAGCGATGTGTGCATTACTTTTTTCATTGGAAGATATATTTTCACAAGCATCAATTAAAGATGCAGTAAGGTAAGTGCTCTGTTTAAATTGACTTTTAGATTACTCCGTTTCTTGTAACTTATAGTTAAAAATATGTTAAATAATTCTTAATTCTTTTATATTTTTAAAAAATCTACGCTTATATGAACATATAAAGAATTTTTTGTTCATTAGTTGATTGAGAAAAGATATCAAAATGTTATTATATGTCTTATAAAATCCGAATATGTATATAATTTTTAATATTTTACAACATTTTATTATTTAGAAGTTTGGAATAATCAGAAAAAATATTATTGAAATCCGTATATTAATCTCCAATTATTATCAAATATTATTCTTTTATTATCCAAGTATTTGCCTACAAAATTTTTAATTATAATATTCAAGAAATACTAATTTTTTCTTGTAGATTTGAATATGAATTATTTCATTAACTAGATATCTTGAACTGCATATTATAGTTGGCTTCTCATTTTTCAACGGTAAAATGCTTTTTTTCCCATTATTTCAATTATAATTCGATCAAAAACCTGGAGATTGATGGATACACAATTTGAGGCAAATACATTGAAATTATTTGACTTATTTGTATAATTTTTGTTGTGCTTTTTTCAACGCTTGATATCTTCCCTTTTAGGATAATTCACAAATTACTTTCCTGACTATTCAATTTATTCTTTAAAAATACAAACAAATATTGTTCTGCTTAATCTTCAAAAAATATTTAAAAATTAGCATTTTTTACTTCAAGATTTTAATTTAAATAAAAATAATTATCGAAAGAAGGATAAACATTGCATTTCTTGTATTGGAAATATTAACCGAAGAATGACTTTTTTGTTCTTTAGTAAAGTATAATTTCTTCTTTTTTTCTAAATTAGTCAGTAGTATTTGTGAAAATTTTTCAAAGACTTCTTGACATCGATTATCATCGATAGTTACCTGATACTTTTTATTTATTAATCAATAAGTATATAGTATTGTGAAATAAGTACATTAAAATAGCTTGCTTACAAAGGGAAATAATGTATAGTTTGTAGTACTTAGTTCTGTTTCTTACATAGTGTGTTTCATACATCTAGAGGGCAAATGGTTTGTTATATATATATATATATATATATATATATATATATATATATATATATATATATATATATAGATAGATAGATAGATAGATAGATAGATAGATAGATAGATAGATAGATAGATATGTATGTATATATGTATATATATATGGTATAACTTTTTATTTTTATGTTTGCATATTTTTTACAACATATTATAAGCGAATATAGGTCTTTATTCCTTAAACTGAATACAAATATTATATTTATATAGTCAATAATTTGATAAAAATAAAATCATAGTCATTTTTACTGTTACAACTTTCCTCTGGTTTTTTCTATTTTTAAAAATTTCATGTTTTTTTTATTTCAATCCATGTTTGCTGTGTAATTCATTATTTGATTTATATATCAACTAATTGTATGAGTTTAAAAATGATGTATAAAGATGGCTAAATTTTATGGTATTTATTTCAGTGTTAAAATCTTTATTTAAATTAATGAAAAATTATAGTGATAACATAGTCAGCAAATTAAGTCTACAGTCTACAAAAGTCAGTTTATAATTTTCTTTATTTACATGTGATTTCTTTCTTGGTATATTTACAGTATTCTTTTTTCAGTACATTAAATTTGAAATTTTTTAAAATTATTTTTTAATGTATTTCATTTTTATTTTTGAAGTATCTTCCGAATACTTAACTGCGTTCGGAGACGAAAATCTTCCTTTGAGCGAAATACTATTTCTAAATGTTTTATTTTATATTTTTATTCTAAGTTTCATTAAATATTAATATCAAAGAATAAAAGATTTGTATAAATAGGAATATGTTTCCCTTTTATTTTTTCATCAGGATTTTGATACAATGGAATTCTCTGTGTAGTCATCTTCTACTGTTAAAAAAAGGCTTATATGATAAACTAATAAAAATTGTACTAAATGAATGAATGTTGATGAATCATAAATTTTTTAGGATATCCAATTTTTTTGTGTATTTTTTCATTATTATTAATTATAATTTTATTTTTCAGCTATTACTTATATAGTTATTGGCAAGGGTTGGGAAGATTGTAAAATGTGAGATTCTGATGTATCTCTTATAAATTTTTTGTGGAAAAATAATTTAACGGTTAGGCATCTATTAAAGCATTTCTTTAAATATTTTTTTATCAAGCTTCATATTGTTTTTTTTACTACAGTGAGTAGTATGCTGATAATTTTATTTATTTTTATATTTAAGTATGACCTAATTTTTCAAAATATGCAGTTTTTGTATTTTAAAAGCAGATGGTGCATACCAATTTGATTTAGGATATGACAATTGAAGTCTTATACAAATATTTACCACTCTTAAATATAAAAGTTTTATTTGCATTATTTATTGAATATATTTTATTAATCATCTTTATTTGTATGTTTAAATGAAACTACTCAGTATACAAAGATACATAATAGTCTCTATTTTAAGCTACCTTGAAATTTTAAATTTTATATTTGTATGGTTCTGTTTAGGTTCATATAAATTAAGAAGCTGCAGTCTGCGTTATAAATTGCTAAACATGCGTTATAAATTGCTAAAAAAAAATTAGATTCCATCTATATAAATATATTGTCGTCAGTGTTTCTACTCAACCTGTGACTTAGTTCATAGTTTTGCTTTATTAAAGTACTTAAATTGTCTGTAATTGAAGCTGGTAACGATGCTTAAAGCCTGACATGTTTAGCATTCCGAGTATAAGTGATTACCAGTACAATAAACTTTTAATAAATTAACAATTACAGAATAAGTAATTTGTAGATTTACAATTAAAGCGTTACAATCTTTTACAGGTTATTGTATAAACTGTGCATCTAAAGAGGGATAATGTTTACTCATTATTTTTACATTAATAGTAAAACAAAGTTAGTTATTAGATAAGAATCATAATGATTCATTGTTAATTGCAAAAACATTTTAGGTTTACCAATAAGAATGGAATTATCCATGGCAACAAAGTGTTTATATCATTTTTATTAATATTTATTCAAGCAAAAATGATTTTATTAGCACTGACAATAACTACTTTTATTGTCTTGATCATCAAATAATGAACTTTTAAATGCTTATCGTATTTATGATATTACTTAAATGAATTTTCCTTTTACAAGTATCATTTATTTGGCAAGAATAAGTTAAATTTTTTTGGTTAAATAGTATATTTGTTTAATTATTCAGAAGAGTTTCGACAATTTGTCTAAAATGTGTGTATTGATATCACCTATAAAATATAAATTACTATAAAATAATTTATTTTACTTGTTATTCCACTGTTATGCAACAGTAAATACCATTAAGTTGATTTGTGTATCAACTATTCAATACTCCAGGGCTCTTAAAGTGTAAACTTTCTAAAATTTTCAATTTTGTTGATAAATAAACCGTCTTTGAAATTTAATGTTTGATTTTAGAAAAGCTAAATTTTAGTTTTATTGTACTGAGTTTTAATGGGTATGCAAGATTTTAAAAAAACTACCTTTTTTAAAAATGTTTCTCCACTTTTTAGATCTAGACAAATTTGATTATCACTGAGAAGGAAGATTTTGTTTCTTTCTATAAGAGCATTTATAATCTGAATCAGCAATTCATATTCCCTAGTTCTATCTCATTAATGTAATTAATCAAAATATTATAAATTCATATATAATTTATAACTTATTTTTTAAAGTTCTATCATAGCCTTATTTTAACAACATTTTATTTCACAGGAAAATCAAATTTTCTGTGTACACAAACTGAAGTATATAATTTTAATTTAAAAACTTTTAAGTACTTAAAATAATGATTTCCTTTTCTAAAGTTCCATTATAAATAATATGAAGGCAATTCAAAGTTTTAATTGGAACTGGAAAATCGTTTTGTCTTTTATAATAAAGAAGAATTACTCAAGAGTTTTGTGTAATTCTATATCTTTCGCAAAATATATTATTTTAAAATTTCTGATTCCACGTTAATCATATAATAACAAGAATCTAAAATTTCACTCTGCACAAAATTATTATTTTCTTTTTATTAGAACCTAATTTTGTTAGGTATTCTTTTTCCTGTATAAAGCTTTAAATCGGAAGTTATTGGTTATGTAAAATGAAGATAGTATTTCGTTTTTAATTAATGCTAAGTTTTTTTTTCTGAAAGACAATAAACGAAAGGTTTCTGAAACTACAATTGTTTCAGTATCGTCATATACAATATTCTAATTTATATTTTTGTTAAATAGTTAAATAAATTATATATTTTATATTTCCATTTTAGAATAAAATATCTCGTTATATACTCTCTTTAAAGTTTCAATTGAAATTTTTTATGTAACTAAAGAATCCAGCTATTTATGCTAAATTGCTATATCACTGAAATGTCACTTGGAAATTTACACTTGTACTCACTTTACATGAAAAAATGCACATGTTTTTGATACATTAAAAATATTTTTGGCACTTTTAATTTTCAATCTAATTACTAAGATTATTTTTTTAATTGAAGGGATTGCAATTTAGTGAATTGAAAATATTTTGAACATAATTTATAAGAATTTTTTAAATTATCAGTAGAATAAAAGACTGAAAAATATTTTCATGTATAAAATTACTGTATTTTGTTTTTATATCTAATTGGTTTCAGTAACAAAAATTAATATTTTGAATGAAGATAACTGATTTAGGGAAAAATTTATTTTGCTTTGCAACAATATTCTCTTCATGAAAACACTTATATCTGCTTTGTTGCATAATTATTTTTAAAGAGCTTAAAGAATGGGTCTCTAGAAACATACATACATTTACTTTTTTTCTGTATTTTCATTAAGTATATGTAAATGTGTAGCTTGACCAGTTATTTATATGCACTTTTATTTTCCGATGAAATTCCTTATTATGATAAATGAGGTATGCGATTAATATATTCTACTGGTAATATGGAAATATTGAGGAAGTAATTTTTTATGGTAACTGTTTCATTTTTCTTTTATAATGGTAAATAGATTAAATACCTTTTTCTTATTTATATGTTTATATTTTTATTTTTTTATTAGCTTGTGAATTTTTCACTAAATATATATTGATGAAAAAAAGTTTACGTAATATAATTCTAAATTCATTTTTATGAAAAAACGAGTAAGGTTAAAAATTCACTGCTGAGTATCATTTAATAATTTTTATAAGAAATATATAGTTATCATTTATTTGTAAAATTGAAAAATTAACGTCCTGATAATCCCGTATATATCAAACAATTACTTTTCTTTTACATATGCAAATATAACGTCGCATGTAATATTCATTAATTATCTTACATCAGTTTTTAGCTTTTCGTAATACTGTTTATGATATGTATTATCCTATTTCAATCTTTATTTTTAGTGTTACTTCAATTTAGTTTGTATTATAAGTAAAATTATAGAATCTTTTTTCAATTATTTGCCAGTATTACAATTTTATAGAAAAAATCAAATTTTACTGTTCAATTCGTTATCATTTGAAATTAGATAAAACGAACTTTTCGGATCTTAAGCATCTTGGGAATTAACTTTAAACCACACAGTACCAATTGTTTTTCAAGAACATGTTAGTCTTTGCTGTGTGTATTGTTAATATATATATATATATATATTTATGGAAATTTTATTTTTATCTAAATTTAAATATAATTATCTTAATATTAAATGCAAGAAATTAAAAATATTAGTGTAAATATTAAAATTCTAAATTAATAGTTTTTTGATAATATGTTTGAATACTATTTAAAAATGCTCTTATACTGATAAATATTATTAAAAGTTGTCTACAATGTATAGACAAATGTGATTTTATACACAATTTTTTAGTTACCTTTAACTAAAAAATAATGTCACTATAAATAAAAAGTACATTATAAAGTTCGTTTAACAATTTTAATACTTCTAAAAAGCATAATTAGGCAAATATCAATAAACCTTTTCTATGTTATATGGTGATTGAGGTAGATTGAAATAATTATTTTAAAGATTGGATTATATTTTTTGGAAAGAAGATCTTTCATATTTGAATTTATACGTCTGTATATATTTAAATCCACTTGCAGAAGAAGAATGGAATAGCTCATTTCATCATGATTTTAGAAAAAAGATGAAATCGAAATGAAGTTTTTGGGAGTTATTATATTGTGCATGCATATATA
>JAPDSC010106934.1:0-10137 GCA_026290005.1 Latrodectus geometricus
ATTATCACTTGACCTTGGATTGACGAATCTCCCTTTACAGTCTGGTAATCCCATATACGTCCGAATTCGGTAAATGACATTTTAAATGTCTACATTGAATGTATTGTAACGCTTCGTAATGACTTAATGACCACTCTCCCAGTTCTCTTCCAAGAGGAAAACTATAGAATTCTCGCATTGTAGCTTGCACAATTAGTTTGATGCAATGAGTATTCATAAACTGAGGTGAAGCTTGGAATCTCATGGCTTTCTATCAAAAATTGGCAGAATCAGTACAAATAACATTCCATCAATACAATACTTCCAGCCGATGCCAGTCGGAAGTAGTAAATAAAGATCTTAACATCCAGTCATTTTGCAACAATAAAAATGCAGTGCTTTTTATGGAACATTATATGGCCCTGTAAGTCTTTAAAAGCCCTTATTGAAAAACTGTTTAATAATGTAGTTAATCTTGTCTAGCAATGGGTTAAAGGGAAACAAAACTAAAAAAGAAATTAAGTATTTTGGGGATTTTTGTTTATTTTTACGGCTTCCATTGTCGGAACACGCATAAAATCATCGCCAAGTTTACTTGGATTATTTAATGTTCCGGAATACCAATTCAAGCTGCAAATAATTCAGTGAATCTTTTTATTAAAATACTAAAGATGAAAATCTTTCTCTTAAAAAAAATTATAAAGAAGCTTTTGTCTGTAATAATAGATAGAGTAAAAATTAAATTTATACAGTAAAGAAGAAATAAGAAAATAACCAATGATAAAAATAAATAGAATAATGACGAAAATACTTTAACAAAGTTGGAGGTAAGCAGTTAAATTTTGTGAGTTCCTCCTCAGTTTTTTTTAATTATTTCAGTTGGCAACGGGTTGTATTTTTAGGGATCAATGGCGGCGATTGTCAAAATAAGCAAGCACCAAAATCTGCGTAGCTCTAATTGTTAATCAATACTTTCAGTTTCTGTCTCAAGAGGTGAAGTAATAAACAATCACGCTTCTTTTTTTATCTTTCAAGAGCCCCATTAGATGATAATCATTTCATCATCATCTAAACATGAATAGGAAGCTTATATAATGTCTCCAAGGAATACTTTCAACACTATAGGAGGAAATGATGATGAATGTAGAGCATAACCTAGAAACACAGGAAGGAAATAATTTTCATTTCTCAAACATTGTTTTTATTTAAGGAAACTGCAGAGAATATTTTCTATATAAACAAACATTAACTGTCCCAAGAAAATAAAATAATAAATTTTTCTTCCTATTCTCATATATACTCTTTCTCTCTGTAGTAGTAATAACTCAAACTTTTAATTCCTAATGAAAGACAAATTAATGCTAGAAAACCTAGCATTTGATAAAATTTTAATGCAAAATTATGAGTTTAAGTGAATTGATAGATATATTTGATTGAATATATTTATGTTCTTCAAATATTTTGACATGCACAAATATGTGTGAAAATTCGAAGTAAATTAAAAAGTTTATTTATAATTTTGAAGTATATAAGGATATTCACAGTATATAGAAGTAAATATAATTTTGAATTCATTTTTGTGTAATTATATAAAAGAGTGTATTGGTCCCGCAGCAAAACGTAAACAATGCGGATGGATACAAGATACGCGGTGGATGAATAAACTGGTGATTAGGCAGAAAATTCTAAAACAGTCAGTCTAATCGCAGTTCGGTGGAACAAAATTGTCGACAGTCAGAAGATCCGCGTATTAAAAATCACATCATGGTCACCATTTATAGTAATGTCGATGAATAACCAAACAATGAAAGTTTAATCAAAACATAACTATTTAATGAGCAATAATTATTAGGTACAATTAATATATGTGATACATTATCGAATTAAATGGAAATTATAAATTTTAACACGTTTTACTGAATTTTCACCAATGCAGTAGCGAGCGTTTCGCTTGGAGAATTTTGTTCCACCAAACTGCGATCAGACTGACTGTTTTAGAATTTTTCTGCCTAATCACCAGTTTATTCATCCACCGCGTATCTTGTATCCATCCGCGTTGTTTACGTTTTGCTGCGGGACCACTACAAAGAGTTTACGATTATCTTCACAACATTTTAAATATAGATTTTTATCACTTGTATGCAGTGCGGTACTTTTTATAAATGGGAGCACCATAAAAACTGGCAATTCTTACCATAGAACTAAGGTTCAAATGAGAGGCATAAAAGAAGAGTAGAAATGCAACAAACAAGGGGACTAATAGAAATGGTGGATTATACGCAATCTCTGTGATTGGTTCGGAAGGTGAAGATTTCAGTTTCTATTGTGCTTTCTGGATGTTTAAAAATCAGTATTCAATGCTTGACTATGTCATACTGCATTATCCCGGTTACAAACGGATTTTGAAAATCAAACAAAGAAATAATCAGATCTGACGTCATTTCATCTCTACTAAGATTGTCAAATATTTGTACAAATTTTCACTGAGAAAAAGTACCATTTTTCTTTTAATCGATACTGGAGAAAACCAATAAGAGCAAACGCTCTTTTAAAAAATACATAACTTCATCGAGTCTTCTTGGTAATGAAAATGTTAGGGATTCCCCACTATTGCTGATGAAATACACGCACGAGAAATCGTCGGAAATATACCTCGCATATAGTGAAATAAAAAAGAATGGAAGAGAAATAGGAATATTGTTCGAACATCAATTTTCAACTCGCCGAATTCTTGTGCTGTGCTGATTCACCACTGCAAGGAATCGGTTAGCTTTATATCTCAACTAGCAATGCAGGATGATCGCCAAATGCACAAACTGAAGAAATGGAACTTCAAAAACTGGGTAATGACGTACGAAAGGCGAATTTCTACACCAGTTACAAGGTGTATTTTACTCAAAGAATACGTGTACTCCTACAAGGTGTAAAAATGCTATCTTCGCTCAAACATTAGTGGCAGACATTATGCAATAAATGCTGGGGATAAAGGGTAATGATCCATGAATTTCTGCATGTATTACATTTTTCAGATTTTACATTATCAGAGCTTTTCAAAGTCAACATTTAGCAGAGGTGGCATTTTAAACATGCGCAATATACACGTTTGGTCTGACGGCCATCCACACTGCACAACCTCTCGTAAACGTAAGTCTAAATTTTTCTCGAACGTTTGGATAGTTAACCTTGATAATTACATCAAAGACCCTTATCGTGTACCATTGCTCAACACACTTCATCATATTCGAGCAAGTACTGCCCGATTCATTGCAGACTGCTCCACTTTCTAACCAGAAAGACACGTGGTTTATACACAATGAAGCTCCAGGACATTTTCCCATCATAGTTCACAATTTCTTAAATGCTACGTAATTCACATGATGAACCTGCGGCGGCCGTGCGGTCATGAGACGTGCTGACCTGTAAATCCGATTCCTCTCATCCACCAATTTTTTTCTTCTAGAAGAACATAAAATTTTACTGTACGAGATGTGCTATCATATAAACTTTGTTTCATAAAAGAAGTGGAATTTTTCAGAATGATAAGACTACGCATGATATGGAACTTGTCAAGGTATTGTTTAACGACCATAGTCTGCATTGTCCTCCAACCTCAGTAAATTTCAATCGTTAGTGTCTATTTTCCGAGCCGTGCGGTCATGAGACGTGCTGACCTGTAAATTGGATTCCTCTCACCCACCAATTTTTTTCTTCTAGAAGAACATAAAATTTTACTGTACAAGATGTGCTATCATATAAACTTTGTTTCATAAAAGAGGTGGAATTTTTCAGGATGATAAGACTACGCATGATGTGGAACTTGTCTAGGTATGGTTTAACGACCGTAGTCTGCATAGTCCTCCAACCTCAGTAAATTTCAATCGTTAGTGTCTATTTTAGAGCATTCAGTACATATTTAATACCCTCCTCTGACATCTTCCCCAGAACTTTCCCAATATCTCCATGAAGATTAGTAAATATTCTTCATGTATGAATCTATTCTTAGGCTTATCCTAGTTTGATTACATTTTAAAGGTATTCCTACTGCACAATGCATATAAATTATAAATCTAAGGTGTTTTCTATTTTGATAACCAAATGCATATAGTATATACCAAAACTAGTCATTACTGAGTTAGCAAGAATAAATCAATCACTTAAAAAGGCTACATTCTCACAAAAATTGCATGTATAAATATCAAAGGTATATGAAAAGTACAGCCAACTCTTCAAATGAATACACTTCTTCTGGGCGTATTACCAAACACGTATCGTAAAAAATTTTTTTCCATATTGCCAAAAGGACACAAATGTTCATTATGTATCACTTTGTTGATACGTCCAGACGATAATCGATTTTATTCCATACATTTGTCAGAACAAGCAATTATATTTTTTCTGTCACCGATTCACCACATAACTCTTTATTTACACAGCAGTTTTTTTTCCATACTTTCTCCTAAAAGCATATTACACAACTACAATATACGAAGTATTATCATATTTAATAAAACTAAAATTTGTTTCGGTTTCCCCCGCTTTCAATCGCTTGTACTATTTCATCCGATTAGTAAGATAATTCACTCTATTTGCCTAATAATATAAAACAAACTTGATGAGCTTCTCCCATATTCTCATGTGTGGCTCATAAATGGCTCATTTATGCAAACCTACTAATTGAATTAAATGAATGTATGATATGGAATTTTACTTTACACTATCTGAGAAAATATTCAAAAACTGGCTTAGATATGTATCATGGTTTTTTTAAGATATCTAAATTAATTCTACCACAAACAACATTAAACATATATCATTAATCATTTTTGTTCAATTCAGTAAGGTAGACAAATTTAGATATTTTAAAAATGTTGTTTAAATGTGAAAAAAATTCAGTAGACAAATTTCATTAAAAACATATGTAGAGTCAATCCTGATATGAAATAAATTTTTTATTTGAAATGCCTTATTAATATTTATTAATATCCACTTTCTTAATTTACAGTACTGGCCATTAAAATTACTACACCAGGAAGAAATGCAGATACCAAAATGATATTTATTGGATAAATATATTATACTAGAAATAACTAGTGACTAAATTTTCAAAAAATTTGGCTGGATAGATCCTGAGAAATCAGTACCCAGAACAACCACCTCTGGCAGTAATGACAGCAGTTATACGCCTGGGCATTGAGTCAAACAGAGATTGGATTGCATGTATAGGTACAGATGTCCCTGCAGCTTCAACACGATACCACAGTTCAGTAACCGTAGTGACTGGCGTTTGGTGACCAGCCAGTCGCTCGGCAACCATTGACCAGACGTTTTCTATTGGTGAAAGAGCTGGAGAACGTGCTGGCCAAGGCAACAGCCGAACATGTTCCGTATCAAGGAAGGTCCGTACAATACCGGCCACATGCGGTTGGGCATTATCCTGCTGAAACAAAGGGTTTCGCGGGGCTCGAATAAAGGGTAGAGCCACGGATCGTAACACACCAGAAATGTAACGTGCACTGTTCAAAGCACCGTCAATGAGAACAAAAGGTGACCGAGACGTGTATCCAATGGCACCCCATACCATCACGCCAGCTGATGGGCCAGTATGACGATGACGAATGCACGCTGCCAGTGTGCGTTCACCACGATGCTGCCAAACACGGATGCAACCATCATGACGCTGTACACGGAACCTGGATTCATCTGAAAAGATGAAGTCTCGCCGTTCGTGCGCCCAGGTTCGTTTTGATCACACCATTGAAGGAGCTCTTGTCTATGACGCAGCGTCAAGGGAAGCCGCAGTCATGATCTCCGAGCTGAGAGTCCATGCTGCTGAAAACTTCGTCGAACTGTTCGTGCAGACACTTGTTGTCTTCCAAACGACCCCGTTTCTTGACTCACGGCTCGTGAGGTGGTTGCACGATCCATTACGGATAATATGCCTGTCTTCTCGGCTGCTAGTGATAGGTGGCCGTTGAGATCCTGCAAGGCATTCCATATTACCGTCCTGAACCCATTGATTCCATATTCTTCTAAGAGTCATTGGATCTCGACCGACGCGAGCAGCAATACTTCTATAAGTTAAACCGCAATCCCGGTACGCTACAATTCGACCTTTATCAAAGTCACAAATGTGCTGGTACGCATTTCTCTTTCTTACACGAGGCATCACAACAACTTTTCACCAGGCAACAACGTTCAAAAGCAATTTGTGTATGAGGAACCGGCTGAACAATTTCCTCATTTTAACACAATGTAGGTGTCGCTACTGGCACCTGCTTTGTCTGAATGCGCTGAAAAGCTAATCATTTGCATATCACAGCACCTTCTTCCTTCCGTATAAATTTCTCGTCTGTAGCATGTCGCCTTCTTGGTGTAGCAATTTTAATGGCCAGAAGTGTATTTTAGATACGAGCTTCAAGTGTCCTATTGACATTGAAATTAATACTTTTTTGATTTAACATATCGAATTTCTACCAATATATTTTTTTGCGTTATACGTTACCCTCCTCAATTTTTATACCCTGTCTTCCAATAACACCGATACAAATTATGTATAGGTTTTACACCTATACAAATGACGATATCAGAGTTCCTGAGGTACGTCACAACCTCCGCCTGTATATATCATGTAGGAATCAGCTTCGGCTTTAGTCGCATGCAAGATGCTGCGCAGTTCAGAGCTCTCTGATTTCGAAAAAGGTATAATTATCTGGTATCACTAATAAGGCTGTACCTTAAGGGACATATCTAGCGATCTGAAGTACTCAAAATCGATAGAGGTCTATCTGATTAAGAAGTGGGAGGTGAGTGGTGATTGTCGGAATGCGGCCTAAGTCGTCGGCAGACCAATGAAACTGGGGATAGAGACCGATGATAGATGTCTGGAGAATTCGGAAGAACCGCACCCAACCTAGTCGTGCTGCTGCCCATAAGCCTTTGACCACAAAGTCCAACCACGTTGCTCAATTAATATGGTGCAAAGCACATCGAAATTGGACCGTAGATCAATGGCAACGGGTTCTGTTGAGCGAAGAATCAAGGTTCATCCTTTACCGTTTGGATGGCAGGATCTGGGTTTGACGTCTGCCTGCAGAGCGTCTTTTGTCAACAGTCAAGTTCGGCGGAGGTGGAATTATGGTCTGGAGTATATCGCTTGTTTGGGGTATTATGGTCCGGAGTATGGAGTGGGACCCTTGGTCTCTACTCATGATAAGTTTAACACCAATGCCTACTGCACCACTTTGGATGACAATGTGCTTCCTACGTTGTGGCTGTTTTACGGGTTGAACTCCTGTTACTTTCAGGACGAAAATGCCAGTTGTCATGTTTCGAGGTTAACCAAGGCTTGGTATGGTGCCAATAGAGTTCATCGAATAGACTGGCCTGCCCACAGCCCAGACCTGAACACGTCGAGAACCTCTGGGTTGGGTTGGATCACCGAATTAATAGGTGCACTACCCGTCCGTAATCCGTAAAGGAAATTGTATGTCTACTCCAAGCCGAGTGGACGACAATACTACAAGCTGTAATACAATGACTTGTGGAAAGTATGCCCCAGAGGGTTCACGCTGTAATTGCCTTTCTTTGAGCCTTTATCAACTATTGATTTTGAATAAAGTTAGTTTTTCTTTTCTGTCACAGGTGTACAAATACTTATTGGTAGACACAAGATAATAAATCAGGTAAAAAAAAATGCGTATAGTATAATGAATTTACCTTCATAATTAAAACATAATTAAAACTCAGCACGGTTAAAAAACTAAATCTATAAGTATATTAATAGTTTGATTCTTTTTCATACCAATTCATGTTACCTAAAATAAGTTTGTTATTCTGACCTGTATCTGAATATGAGAACTCATCATTTATATAATATAAATTTATCATTTTTTTTTTTTTGCTTAAATTTGTTAGTCCTTTTGCCCATTCCTTTGCCTTGTGTGCTTCATTTTCCCGCCACTACAAAATACATCAGCCGAAAGTTAATGTACTTTAAATCTTCGACGTCTTTTAGATCCGATGTTCTTAAACTGGAACCTTCATGTTTCGCAAAGATGAGAAAGCAAACTTTAAATACCAACTGCACAGAAAAAACTTAAGAAATAACCTACTTAGCTCTTCACTGTGAAAAATTCAGCTAAATATTCTGCTTTACACCATGATGTGAAAACCTTAATTTCTCACATCAGTACACTTCGGAATAAAGAAATACACATAATGTGTGTCAAGATATAAAAAACCACCATTTTATGAAAATAAATTAATATATGGATTTTAAATTACTTGAATTTGATATTTTAACTATAACATAGATCAAATCCTATACAATTGTCACCACGTATTTCGTTTTAGTAGAGCTGTATGCTGCAGTTTTGATTTCATTATTATAAATGTAGCAGAATAATTACTTCAACCGCATGAAAGTAATCAAATTTATGTAGGTTATGAAGTATTTGTTTTGCTCAAATCAAAACGGCTGCTGAAAAAAATAAGAACAATTTTTTTTTCTTTTTGATAAGTATTATAGTTATATGAAGAAAAAAATAACTGACATTGTGCCTTTGAGAAAGTTAAAAATAATTCTGCTAGGAATAGAAGATGGGGAAAATAATTAAAACCAATCGAGAATTTTACAGTTAGGCAAAGTAATCTTACACAAAAATACAGTGTTTATGTAAACGTTAATTATATGGGAAAGGATTTAATAAGAAATATATTATTCCATTAATATATGTGAAAAGAATAAATGACATGCCATGATTTGTGCAGCAATGCATATTATGCAAAGACATGGTATATCCAATTGTAAGCGGATGCACTAACTTTTATCATCATCTACACTTCACAAGAGGCTGTAATTTTAATCACTTGATCTTCGTCGAACTTTTTATCTGAATATAAACATTTTTACTCATCATAAAAAATCATGAATAAAAGATTACAAATTAATCATCAAATACCTTATAAGTCTTCAAAAATATTTTTCTTAGTAATTTTTTATTAAAGGTCCATTTTATGCACTGCGTTACGAAAGAAAATTTCTTATGTCATAATGAAAACCCACGACGTAAAAAAAAGGCAGAAAAAACGAAAGGCATGAAAGTATTTTATTTTGCTATTGTTTTATATTCATGTATTTCCTTTAATAGGAAACTAAGCTCATAATTTTAATCTACTTGGGACTGACAAAATGCAGCAAATGTTGTTGGAAAAACATACCAATTACCGTCAATGAACACAAGAATAGTGACTTTAATAAAATATTTTAAAAGATTGAAAAATAATAATAATTGCTGGTGACTAGAAGCAAGCTTTTATGAGCCATTGTAGTTCCTATAAGCATGTACATTCAGCTTCTTCATCGCAAACTGAAGATCAGATATTTTTGGAAATGCAATAAAATTTGAATCATTGTAACATTTACAAATTTACACAAAAATAGTTTTTTATCTCTTTTTTTCTAATGATTATAATATATGCAGATAAAAGAGTGCTGTGTTTTATAATCACTAATGGTCTGGCTTTTCTCTTTTACTTCTGGCGGATGTTTATCCTGCCCAGAGTTGGAACAAGGATTTACCTTCAAAGATTCATAAAAGAAAATTTTATTCCGACTTTCCAGTCTTGGTTTCCTTCTCTAAGTTTTAAATCTCTCCTATTTCTTGAGCATGACTTTTTAATATTTTTTGCAGAGAGACATTTACTAGTACTTTTCTCAAAAGTTTTTTTTCTCAATTTTCTTTGTATAGATAATGCATTGCAGTCAGTCATAAGTCTTGGTGAAGATATTTTTTCGGTTTTTTTTTCTACATACAAAGATTTAAGTTAAAAAATAACAGTTTTTATATCTTTCTATTTAGGTTTATTTTATTTTTTATTTACTTATTTTTTTTTTTGTATAAGAAAATATGTGCAATCACTTGAATGATATACAAATAAACAAATGTAAATTGTAAAATCTAAAGAAAATGAAAGGAAATTTAAATACAAACAATAATTTTCTTATAAAACCAAATGTCAAAATTGCTAGTTTACATCAAAGTACTTAATTAAAAATAATTAGAGTAGTATTAGTATTAGTATTTTATTTAAAAAGTTAAATATTAGTAGAATTAGTATTTTATTTAAAAAGTTAAGAATTAGTAGTATTAGTATTTT
>JAPDSC010106951.1:0-18902 GCA_026290005.1 Latrodectus geometricus
ATATATATATATATATATATATATATATATATATAATAGAAATTTTATTTAGAAATTATTATATATAATGCAATGGAAAGGAAAATTTATTTTACCTACGTTCTCAAAATTCTTTTTAAACAAAATTAGCATATACATTTACGAATTGCCTTTTCCATTAATGGCTTCAATATCTTATCTTACAAGCAAGCTACGAAATTTCATTATTTATAAAAAAAAATGTATTTTTAACATAATGTCATTCTCTTAAATAATATTCTGAATATTGTTATACGCAAAAGGATTATAAATTTTCCTTTAGAAAATTAAATATTTTTTCTCTAGTAAGCTACAGAAATATCCGTCAAGTTGATAAATTGCAGTATAAAAATTAGATTTTTCTAGGTAAAGCTTAAACTTTATGGTTTTTGGTGGTGGTAATTTTTCAAAAATTACTAGTGATCTTATAAGTATTTTGGACATATTTAATCTGGTTATACTTTATCGAATGCTTTAACATTATATGATGGCATTTAGTTGCAAAATATTTACCAAATTTATATAAAAATGTAGCACTTCAGTTCGTTTTCAGGAAATTTTACCATTTACAAAATTGATATTCCTACATTTTTGAAACCTTAATGGTTAAACCTACACATAATTTAGTGATTGACTATCTTATACAAAATGAATTATTTGTTAAGCACAGTTAAATTGAAACATAGAGCAGCTATAAATATGTTGTTCGTTCTTTACTAAATGTTATAACACCAGAAAAACTTAGATCACCTTTTTTGTAAGTATCTAGAATAGGCAGCCTAATCCATTGCCGGAATCCGACATTACATCGTTTTTATGATAACTTCCCACTTATTCGAACAAAGTAATGACATGGCTATCGTATAGAAATTTATATAATGATTTTGTATATTTAAACATGTGAAATCAAAATGCTAATTTTGGAAATATAATTTAAAAATTTTTAGCTGATATCTCAATATTTCTCAAATGTTTGTTTGGATTATTAATAATTATTTAAATAGTTTTCAATGATCAGTTTTCTTCTTGAATGCAAAATATGGAACCATATTGTATAAAAATATATTATTTGATTGAAATATTTTATTTTTTTGTTGGTATTTAGGATATTTTAATTTATATCAGTTAAAAAATATATCCATTACTATTTTCCAAATTTTCTTCTGAGAAGAGAACTTCCTTTGAAAAGACCTAAAGCTTTAAAACAATCAATTTTTTAATATGATTGAAAAATGCCATGAAGTAAGAAAATATTTAAAACACATAGATTGAAATTATATACCTGGAATTTATTGCTACAATATTTTAAACTGGTTACTTGATATTTTCCAAATCGATTACACTTTTGATATTTTCCATGATTTAATTTAAAATTATTGTGTTTAGCTTAATTTAAAATAATAAGTAAAAATTTGTCATATTTAAATATTAATGGTACTCTTGAAATTTTATTTCATTAAATAAAAAGCATATATGATGTTATTAAAATAATAGTCAAATAATCTAATATATAAGTAATTTGTTAGAAATTTAGTTTTAGCAAAACGAATGACCTAAATGTGTAAGAAAATAAGTAAATTTCAAATATATTTGGTTGCTCAAGTATAATTAAAAATATCTAAGAAACTATTTAGTATAGCAACTGCACATAAAATTATATTTATAATTATATGGGAAGTAATACAGATTCAAGATGTTCCTAAGGAAAATTTTAAAAAATGAAAATATTGTTATTTAGGTTAGTCTTGAATGTTTAATACCATTGTAATTTTAGCATTATCATGTTCGAAAATTTTAAATCAATCCTTTGTTTAGAAACGATTAGTCGATAACTTGTCCTTAAACCAATATTCTTCAATTACTGACATTCTATAATTGTTAAAAACTTAACGAAAACGTTATTGTCTGATAAGCAGTAAAATAGTTTGTCAGTGTGATGGTTACCAAGAATGGAATATTCGGTATAAAAATCATTGAAATACTGAATGATATTTGTTATCTTCAAGCGTCTCATTTTTTACAAAGCATTTAAAATTGGATGACTTGACTCAACAAACGCTCGAAAGTAACTTGTATTGGAGATCTATATGTAATTTCTTCCGTGCCACATCAATATTATCCGCTTAAATTGCGAATTCGATGTCTACATTTTATAAACGTTCATAAAGAATAATTGAACCAAACATTAATGCAACCACTTGCATCTAACTTATACGATTGATCCATTTATAATTCAGAGCTCTGCAATTCCTGGTGTTCGAATATATGCCCAATAAAGAAGACACATATTAGACTGTAAAAACTTAGCCGAAGTAATGGCAATCAGCCTATAAAATCTCTTTTTGAAATAGTTTATTGAAGTAGTGATGTGATTATATTTTTGTATGTTAACATATAATCCATGTATAGATATCATTTATTGATGTTATGATATTCAGGCATGTTACGAAATGATACAATATAGAAACACAAGGAGAACACAATTTTGTCTTCTTTGCTGTTATAGATATTCAATATATTTTATCAGTTCTTTTTTCGTTTATCCAGAAGATAATAATTCAGTTTTTTTCCAGAGTTATTATAGCCTCAATAGATTACAAATTTTATTCTGCGATAATCTAAATTTCAATCTCAGTGCAGTAAGATTCAAATTCCATCAAATTGTATTGAATTTTAGGTAATTTTAGATATTGTAAGAGCATGAGATAAGCAAAGCTCTCACTGCAGTGACATTACATATAAATGAATTTTGTATATATCCGTATTTATTCCTGCTAATATCTTTAAGTTATCGTGTAAGTCAATGATTCTCAACGTGTAGGGCGAGCATATCCAAGAAAAATGTTTTTTTAAAAAAATTGATTAAATGCCTGAAAGAAAAGAACACACACACACATACAAGAAAAATACATTCCGACATATTCAATAAATTTCTTAAATTAAAACAACTTACTAAATTAAAAACAAATTTAATAATTATTAGTCACTTCCTAGGGCATGTTTTTCAGAGCGAAGTTTTTCTTAGGATGGTTTAATATTAGAAATAGACACTCTCAATAATTTTTCTATATTTAGCTGAGATCTATAGTTTGTCTTCAAAGAAGCCACATCAGAAAATCATGTTTCACAAAGATAAGATGCTGAAAAGGTAATAGAATACGAAATGCTATTGTTTTTACTTAAGAAAACTGGTCATCCACTCATGCTCAAAATTCAAAAAGTGAAGTCTATGAAGGTTTCTTCCTCTTCAGTAGAGAGTCCTTCGGGTGTATTTTAAAATGGATTCCTAACCCACTTGTAACTTCATATCAGTTTGTCATCAGTAAGAAAGTAATTTTTTAAATTCTTTGCTAGCATTGCTAAATGATTTTTAATGGTTACAAAAAAAAAAAAAAAAAAAAAAAAAAAAAAAAAAAAAAAAAAAATTACATATTGTTTTTCAGCTTTGTAAGTTTTAATACAATCATTCAAATTTGCAAACATTGCTAGTTTTCTTGCTTTAAATTTCTGCTTCAGAAGTCAAATTTCTTACAAAAATCATTAACTTCATTACTTGGATTCATTATATGTGTATTTGCTCCTTGCAGTTGAAGATTCAAGTTATTTAATTTCCTGAATATGTTGACCATGTAGTTCAACTTCATCACAAATAAACTATCATGAAAATTCTCAGCTTCCAGTCAGTTTTCCTTTTTTAGGAAGACGGCGATTTCTTCTCTTAATTCACAAACACGTTGCAAAAATTTCTCTTCTATTAACAGCCATCTTACCTCGCAATAAAAAAGTAACTCTTAGTGTACAGCACCGCTATATTTACAAAATACGGAAAATATTCTTGATTTCAGGGGTCTCATTTTTATATAATTTACTTCGGTTACAACCTTAGTTAACACAATATTCAAACCAGTACTCATTTATTTTGAAGCGAAAACTTTTCTGTGGTTCATGCAATGTTCAGACGCACTGAGTACGATTTTTGTTTCACAAGTGCTTGAATACTTTGAAATTTTTCGGACATAGAACGAGCACCAACGATGCATATTCCAATGCAATTTTTAAACTCTATGTTTGCTTCTTTCATAAAATCATTTAAGATAGTAAATAATGCTAGTGATGTTGCTTTGAGTTCTATTAGTTTGCAGGAAAGTAATTCTTCTACTACTAACAAATCATCCCAAAATCTAACATAGGCAATGAAATGAGCATTTTTATTACTATCTGTTGCCTCATCGAGTTGTACTGAAAACAATTTTTCACGCAACATCGACGAAAGCTGACACTCTACATTTCCAGCTTGATCAGCAATTCGACAGGCAAAAGTATCATTTAAAAGAGGTATAGAATGCAATTATTTTGCAAAATAATCTCCAAACATAATTTCTACAATCTCAATTAAGGCTGCCAAAATAAGTTCTTTACCAATGATGTGAGGCTTTTTACATCTGGCTATTTTATATGAAATTTTGTAAGAGGCAATTAAAGTTTTTTCCTTTACAAACAAAGTTTTTTTAAACAATAAAGTTTGCTTTTCATATGATTATAATGTTAATTCCGACAATTGGCTGGGTTTGTTTACGTACTCACTATGAAGCATTTCTAAATGTCATTTAAGTTTATTAGGTTTTATGTTGTCTGACGTCACCATTTTTGAGCAAATGTTACAGAGATGCCGTATTTCTTCATTTACTTCAGTACTATTGAACCCGAAATTTAAGTATTCTTGAGAATAATTTCTTGATATTATTTTTGGAGACACGCTCGTTTGCGTATTTTTTGATGCCTGTCTATCGACTAATGCTCGCTTACGTCCGCTTAAAAATTTATCCATGATTCTGCATACGCCTGCTGACGTGAATATTTAATACGGTGAATTGCAATTACACGAAAATATACATAACATACACATTCATACTAGATTCAATAACCATAGAAGGATCGACTTGAATAAGATTGTCTGGAATTGAAATTGGCGTCATACAGCTTCCTCCTTTTCCCTATAAGAAAATATTTATTCACATTTGCGCGAGCTCCTAACTTAACTTTTAAGCTGACCAGAAAAATTGAAACTTTGCGTGAAATCATGGGAATGCCCGATACGATGAGACGCAAATACAATAAAAAGCCATAGGATTCTTGTTTTTACAATGCTGAGGATGGGTGTTGCAAAATGTCAATACATTTCCGTATTCTTGGAAATTTGAAAAGTTCAAAATTAAGGTTGTAGTGTAGGTTTAGTGCCAAAATACTCAAAGTACATTATTATTGTATACAGTTTATTGTATGCATTGGGGAGGTGGGGTGATGAAAACTATGATTGAAAATTGAGCTGTGAATACTAAAAAGTTGAGAAGCACTGGTGAAGGTAAATAAACTAGCAAATTTATGAAAATAATTCTAACATAAGTACTAAATGTTATTTTATCCAATTATACTATGCAACACATTTATATTACCTTAATATTTAATTCAAGTTTTCTTAGTACAGCATTTAGGGTACCCATTCTATAAATAACAAATAAATTTACTAAGGGTAAGTACGGTGGTTTCTATTTTAGGGGATTTATCAAAAATATAAATATATAAATAATTGCAGCAGTTCTCCCTTTTTTCCCAAAGTTGTTATTCTACATTTCCAAAATACATATTCTGTACATTATGCAAAAACAATAAACTTCAGTAGATATTTTTCGAAGGAAATTTATTATTTTTTAATTAAAAAAAATATATTTGAAGCTAAAATGTTTGTCTCAGAATAAATTGTAAATGGTGTTTCATACAATATCATATTGAATTATGCAAGTTTTAAATTATTGGGAGCACTTTTAGACGTTTATCTAATTTTATTAATCATTTTATAACTATTAAAAAAATACGCATGTTGTCAGAAGAAAATTTTTAATGTTATTGATATTACAAAAACAATCTAAATCATTATACAAAAAAAAATTTATTTAAACGGATTGTTGTTCTTTTTTATAGTCTATTTTCACAAAATACCGAGAGTAAATATATTGTAAAGTGATATGCTTTAAAACAATTAAGCTATAATTTATTCTATTTCAACTTACATATAATTAACAAAATGCTATATAGTAATACCAACTTAATCACACTCTATTTTAGTTAAAATATGGATACGGATATCACCACCATTTGAATAATTATTTTTTAAAGGCACATTCATACTCCAAATCCACCATTTTAACCAATTAAGTTTTTCTTTTTTATATACATTAATTTCACCGGGTGACCTCTTAACATTTATGCAGTTTTTTTTTATAATATTTTGTCATTAGTAATAACTGGTAATGAGAGATCATACTGAGGACAAAATATTACATTACAATCTTGCATCAATATTTCTATGTATCTTTTATGTTTTCTTTATCTTTCGTAAATTAATTTTGTTATTTATTTTTTTATTCAACATTTCATTTAGTTTATGATTTATGAGTGTTTGATCTTAAATTAAAGTATTTGAAAACATAACTGCATTGTACCTGTTTAAATAAATGATAGGTTAGAAAGCTGCAGGATGTAAAAGACAAGGATATATTTATATTTTATACTGCGATTTGTATTCCTGGCTATACATTAATGGACATCATTTTTTTCAAATTGTTTCGCAGAAAATATAATCTGCTTTTTAAATCCTACGCCATGAAAAATAATTTTTGCAAAGGAGCTGTCAAATAGTCCGAATTTGTTTTTCAATAATTGATAAATTATTTTTCTAAACAGACATGTTTTTTTTAAAAACCATTTAACTCTTCATGCATGATAACTGCTATCTACATACGTCTGATTTATTGTTAAAGGTATATAAAACTGAATGAACTTAACCAATAAGCAGCTAGAACAGACATGAATCAGAAACCGATAGGTATTTCTTCCTTGCAGATATAATAATCACCTAAATTGCGAATTTGATGATGTCTTCTTAGATGCATATCCAAGCTTAAAAACTTTTCTAATAATAATGCTGCGGTAATCCAAATCTTAATCTCAGTGTAAAAAATTTCGAATAATTTGAAAATGAATGAAATTTTCAAATAAAATCAAGAATAGTTGTTTGTAAATTTTGTTTTAATTAAAAAAAGGCCATAATCTGAGCGTTATTTAATTTTATTTATAATGTAATTTAAGAACATGAGAAAAAAGTAATTTTCGATGTAGTGATATTTCAGATCAATGAAATCTGTGTTTCTAATTGATTTACATTGATAATACCATTGCGCTAAATTTTTAGATAAATCAATAAGTAAATTAAAGTATAAAAAATTATATTATATATTGATTAAAATAGTTTCTGATCAAAGGATTGGCACAATTTTCAATGTTTTTAGTATTTTTATTTTACCTGGATTTATAGTACTCAGTCTATCGATATGGAATACTTTCATTTTGGAAGTGTAGCTAAAACTTTATTCAAACCATTATTTTTTTGAGATTCCTCTTTCATGTGATATTATTTTTTTTTTAAATTTGATTTGTTTTTTATTTTTTATTTTTATCTTATTTGTTAGTCTATAGTTAATAGAACATTTAAAATGTAATTAATAACATACATTTCAGAAAAATATTTTAAAACAATTCTTAGTTAATATTCAAAAATATCATAAATGATTGATTTAGTTTAAAAAATTACAATCGTTCTTGTTTGTAATATATCTGAAAATAAAAATATGATGAAAAATTTACATAATTTATTATAATGTGGCTTATATGTCTTTTCTTTAAATAGTTAATTTATTATTTTAAATAATACTGTATATCTGAACTTAGTAACATTTATAATTTGAATTACAATTCTCTTATATGACACTTAAAAAAAATAACTTCCTAGAATATTACAAAAGATGAAAAAAATATTACTGATACATTAAGATGTTTATTTCCTGGTGTAGCTTGTGCATTCCTTGCAATATGTAGTTGGACATCACCTTGTTTAAAATATTACTCAGAAGTCCAAATATATTGATAAACAACAGATGTTGCATTTGATTTCCTTCAAAAGATGAATATTTTGTGTCATTAAATTAGAGAAAAATTTACAAAATTGTTTGAAAACCTCTTTTTGATGAAAAATTTCTATTATTTTCAAAAATAACTGTCTTTATGTGTTCTCTTGTTAAAATTTATAAAAAATTGTCTGATAAATTATTTTAAATTTTGAATAATATATATATATATATATATATATATATATATATATATATATATATATATATATATATATATATAATTTTAATACTTCTGTCACATTGTTTTTCAGATAATATGGACATAGTATTTTAAACTAAGTTATTCCATATTTCACAGTTATGAAATAAATTTCAGCATTTCGCTTTTCAAAGGAAAATATTTTTAGGTAACAGAAAGATAAAATTGATAATTATTGAGGTATCAATGTAGTTAAAAAACAGAACAGAATTCCAAAATTAGAAAAAATTAAATTTCAAAGTTAGATAAAACCAAAAAAAAAAAAAAAATCAGTTCGAACTGATTAATTGCCAAAAATATACTCTTAAAGGAAACTTTCTTTCTATATTTAAAATGTTCTACAATGAAAGTTACACAGAACACTCTAACCCAAAGTACCTTTTATATATATATATAAAACAAAAAAAATTTATTACAAAACCTTACCTGCTTTTAAATAAGCAGAAACACGTTCATTGACAATAACTTAATGGTAAAAAACCGTTCATATTCGATTTACCTTCATTTACAAATACCAACTGTAGATCATAAATAACCCACCGCGTTAAAACACACGAATAAAACTCATTTAATATGTTAATGCTTATGTTATACAAGAATTTAATGTATTTTATTATAAATTTATATTGGTGATTAAAAACATATTTATGAAAAATGTTTTTAAAGCTACCACTACTTAATATCTAATATAAAAGATATAACTTTCAAAAATTAATTTTGTTCATATTTTTAATACCTAGGACAACATTGCATAAAAATACATTTACTATGAGCAGATGGAAAAAAAATAGGAAATATCTTAGTAGGATTGGTCTTTCTCTCTTGATACCGCTATTTAAAAAATATTATTAAGTAAAACACATTATATCCTAATAAATGATTGTTTATGCAAGCCCAGACATCCCCTTTATGGATTGCTTTAATCGACAAGGACGATTTAAACATTTTTTTTCTTTTAAATTTTTTTCAAGAATTGAGTTTACAATTTCTCATGTGTAAGCAATTATTACTCTTTATTTGAGACAATTTTGGTAGGCAGGATTTTATTCTTTAACTGACTATTCTAAATGTGTAGCTGAGTAAAATTTGCTATTTGTCTTGAAAGATGTTTAATAATGTATTTCATACGTTTTGGAAGTAGCAGTTAGCAGCACAAATAAGTATTTAAATTTCAATATTACTCATTGTGAATGTGTAAGAAATAAAAATTTGCACCAAATTAATTTTGTACTTTTTAAATAAGAAGTTTAAAAAAATCTTAGATATTGAAAAAAAACCCAATTTACTTATAAATAATTAAAATAATCGGGGGAATTATTCATGCTCACATAGAATTATTTTTTAGAATATTTTATATAATATTTATTATAATTTTTAGAATTTAGAGTATTTTTTTCATCTTAATACTAATTACAAACACAAAATTACTTTTTTCAGAAGTAGGAAGAAAAAAAAAAAGAAGTATTTTAAAATAAAATTTTTTAAGTTGTATTAATATATATATATATATATATATATAAAGCGTACCTTTGAAAATTATTTTCCAAGCCATTATGAATTAATATCTTAAGTTATATGTTTAGCTTACAATTGTGCTCCGAATTAGTATACCTAGGGCAACATTGCATAAAAATTGATTTGCTTTAATTAATTTATGCTTTTCAGTGTAAAATTTGAACAAAAATCACTTGAAAAACATTACTACTTATACATGACATGTCTTCGAACAAATAATATAAAATAAAATTACAATAGGTGATATTAATTTTTTTTTATATTAATATTTCTTATTTATGTTTTGAGTTATGTCTCATGTGATTCGTGAAAGCTCATACATTTTTTCCAAGTTATTTCTCTTAAAAAAAATCTACATTGATTTATCACAGGACTTAAAAATGACTCTTTTTTAAGCTGACTGTTACGAGTTTTTAAATCAGAGTAACATTTTCAATAAAAGTTTGCATAAAGGTTATATTTCTACAGCTAACTTCTAATTAAATAACAATTGAGAAAACTAATGATATTTTCTTGTTCGAAAAACGCTTCTGACGTTATTATTTATCACGCTTAAAATCTTCAATTTCGTCAATTAAAAAAAATTAAAGATTTATAAAATCATGTTTTGATTTTCCCGAAAGTGATATTAAAATCAAGGTGACTTTAAGTAATATTTGTTATTGAGCATAATAACTTTAATAAAAGGTTGAGCTAGAAAATGCTTGCATACTTATAAAAATTAAAAAAAAATTATGGTAAATTTTGAAGAAAAAAGGAGATTCGAATGCACAACATTTATCAAATATTTGATGTAAATATTTGCATTAATTTGTAAATTTGCATAGATAATGCAAATTGCAAATATTTTTATGGAAAGCGAACAAGTTATGAAATTTTTTAATTTACTGACAAAAATATATTTTTATCATGATGTCGGTCTCTTAAATAATATATTGTATATTCTTATACTTAAAATCATTAATTTTCCATTAGAAAATTAGATACTCTTTTCTTTTAACTACAGAAATATCCATCAAATTAATAAATACCTGGACAAAAAAGTAGATTTTTTATAGTTATCCATTCAAAAATGACTACTGATCCCTAAATATTCTTGACATGTTTAATGTTATTATATTTGGTTGAAAGTTTTAACATTATATCAAGGAATTTATTTGCAAAATATTTAACAAAGTTATGTAAAACTGAAGTACTTCACTTAGTTTTCAGCAAATCACTATATACAAAATTGATATTCTTACAAATTTGTAACCATTTTGTATAACGTGCACCTAAATAGTGATTATCTATTGTAAAAGAAATGTATCATCTATTAAGTACAGTTAAATTGAAACAGAAATCAGCTCAAATACCCTTGTCCGTCCTTTACCAACTGTTATTAAAACACCAGAAACACATAGATCACTTTTCTTATAAGTATCTAGAATAGGCAGCATAATCCATTGCCAGAATCTCACACTACCTCGATTTTATAAAATGTTCCATCACTTTCTATATTACTCAGAATACCAAATCTATGTAAATCCAACAGATCCCGCATTACATTTCCTTTATTAAATAATTCTTCAGTGTTATTAAATTAGAGAAAAATATGCAATAAAATATTTTGAAGATCATGTTTTGATGATCAATTTCTATTATTTTCAGAAAAGAATTGCCTTTATGTGTTCTTTCATTAAAATTTATAGTAATTGTCTTATAAAATATTTTAGTTTTTGAATAGTAATTCGTTTTATATATACTTAAATATTACTACGAATACGGCAACTAAAGAGCACCTTAAGCAAAATGACATCGATATTTATCTGTCAAAGAACATTCTGTTATTCCAGACAATAAACAGTTGTCAAATACACAAGGAAGAAACTCTAACTTTTATTACGATTAGCCAATGGGAAGGTTATTGAAAAAGGCATGTATTTGGTCCAATGGTAACTGAACTAATGCTTAAAAGTATTTTTTGTCCATTTTCGCCTCATTTATTATTTCAGGTTACACAGAACGGAATGAACAGAATTAATAAATAACCAAAACAGACTTAAATCAGATATGTGTAAGAATTTTTTTCCTTGAAATTCCTATAAAATGTAAATTCTATAAAATTTGCAAACATATATCCACAATAAGATAATCAAATTGAGATGAAACACAAGCTTCTTAACTATAAGAGGGATTCATTTTTATTGCAACGTTCTGCATTTTTCGTTTTTGGAAAGTTTTTGTTGTTTTATAACAAGGATATTTTATTTACTAGATTGTTACATATTAAGCCAAATATATACACCATTCGGCGTAGTTTATTAAAGTAAGGAAGTGATAATGAAGTCTAATTAACGAGAAAATTTTTCTGTCTTCTTAAAACTCATAGATATCTAAAATATTATATTTGTCTAATTTTTTTGTTTATCCAGGATGCAATTATTTAGTTTTCTTCAGCAATATACTAGTTGCAAAAGAATATAAAATTAATTGTAATATAATCATACCACAAAGACGTTTTTACTTGTTTATGAATCATTAAGTTAACTTACTGCATTATTATTTAAAAAATAAATTTGAAATTTGCTGTAAGCTGAAATTTAATACTTCATAAATTAATATCTAATTAAACTTTGAATGTAATATAATATTTATTTTCTGAAATCCTTTAGCAATAAAGTATCATAGTCTAATTTTTGGTCATTTTCTGTCCTATTAAAGTAAATAGTATCGGGTTAAAAACAATCAAGGACAATATATTCTTCAAAACTTTTTAATAAGGTAATAGCTTTAGTTTAGTTCAATTTTCTTAACTAATCAACAAAAAAAGTGTCAGTGAAATATAATGTCCATTTAATTGTGGCTTATATATTCATATAAAACAGTACATATTATATGTTTAAGCTACTACAAATGATAACATATATATATATATATATATATATATATATATATATATATATATATATATAATAATTTGTTTTATAATTATAAGCCGTAGATTAATTAGAATCCATAACATAAGCAAAATGATTTTTTTTTCTTCATAATGTTTTTTATACCAATCAAGTAACAACTGATAGCATAAAAATTATTTTCTTCTTATGACCTTAACATCGTAATGAAAATAGTGTATTTAAGGAAATAAAAATTAATTTTTGTTAACATAAATAATATTTTTTTTCTTTTTAAGGGTAATATCTTTAATTATATCATCTAAGAAACTCACTTTTCATAAATGTACAGCAATTTGAATAAGTAAGAAATTACAAGAAATAATAAATAAAATTATTCTTTCGTTAATATTATTTTGCTGTAAGTAATGCATATTATTAATACTTAATAGTCTTTATGCATTATTAACATTCTTATTAACATTTTATTTGGCATCTCTGTATCAAAGAACTCAAAGACTTTAAGCATACGTCTAAATAGTTATTTTTTACTTTTGCTTTAAAATTATCTTAATTAAAATTATAATATTTAAGAAATAATTTGTGACCAATACATAATAATATTAACTTATTATTGAAAATTTTTAACCAGATCATTCTGTTCTGTTTTCATTTAATTCTTCTAATTAGTGACACAGTATTTAAGAAAACAGTTATACCAAGCTCTTCATTTAATCTCCCAATACAAAACAGAAATATATAACCATATTAATAACCAAAACAAAGATTTCAATCAAAGACCTGTACGCATTTTTTTCATACTTAAAATCCCGATAAATTGCGAATTGCAGGCAATTTTGAAAAGCGTAAACAAAATAACTCAACCAAGCTTAGATACGATCATATGCTTCTGAGGTATAAGAGGCATTCACTTGATATGCAACATTTTGCAACTTTCGTTTTGCAAATGGTTCTTTATAATAACGACATTTTATTTATAAGATTAAAAAAAATTTAGCGAAATCGATTATTATTAATTTATGGGGAGTTTTTTGGCACAGTTTATTGAAGAACTTACGTGATTATACTTGTCTTGTATGCTAACATATTATTTATTGATTCAGTCATGTTAAGAAACGATGTAATGCTGAAATGACAAGAAATAAATTTTTTGTCTGCTTAACTGTCATAGATATCTAAAATCTTATATCAATATTTTGTTTTGTCCATCCAAAAACCAATTATAAAATTCGCAGCACAAACGATATTAAAATTAATATTGCGATGATATGCACATTAATGTCAATTTCAAATTCTATCAAACGCTAATGAATTTTAGGTAACTTAAAGCAATTTAAAAGTGTGAAAAAATGTAATTTTTTACTGCAGTGAGATTAGAGATAAAATAAAGTTGTATTTATTTGTGGTTATTCTGGAATATACTTTTAAGTAAATGTTGTAGATATGTAAGTTAGCGAGTTATGAACAAAAATTTAACATATACTAAATGATTTTTGTCTCATGAAACCAAAAAACAGTATTTATTTCCTTTACATTATTCACGTTTTCCTATTCCTATACCATTTAGTAACCACATTAGATGGATCATGAAGTAATATAATTTTATTTTAAAGTGTCATAAAGAATAAGTTCACAGTATTGTGATTTCCTGTGAGATTTCTTTTCTATATATTTTTTCAAAATTTACCAGTTTTACTTTTTTTCCCCAAATTTCATTATTTATTGTGTACTTTGTATTATTAAAATAAATTGCACACCTAAATGTTCTCTTTTAATCCATTTCTCTCTGAACTTATTTACATTTACCTATTTACGCTACTGAATTTTAATATTATAGCTACAGATACAACGTATAAAAATCGTCATTAACCCATTGTTTCTATTGATAATCTGATTTTAAATAAACAAATTTGGGTGCAATACTATTTCCAGGCTTTATTTCTCTCTCTTCATATATATATATATAAATAAAATTTACAAATTAATACAACTTACTTATTTTTTATTTTAAAAGATAATAATTTTTAAAATAATTAGATAATAATTTTATGTTTGTAATTATTATCAACATGAAAAGTAAAATTATTCTAAGTAAAAATAATTCTTTGTGACCAAAAATATTTTTTTTCGATTATTTGATATATTTGTAAGAAAATTTTGTTTTACTTTAAAATGTAAGTTTTTTGTTTAAACTGCTTATTTGAAAAACTACAAAAGTAATTTGAATGAATTAAGAATGTCTTAAGTGAAGTAACATGAAAGAAAAGTATCCACATGCACGAATCACAAGAAACATAAATTAATACAAAAATATAAAAGTTAATAGAGAAATATTCTAATAACTATTTCTTGTGATTTATATTCGGAATTTTAATTCTGAATTAAATTAGAAATTTAATCATATAATAACAGATACAACGTATAAAATAACTCATCAACTTATTGTTACTAGCGATGATATGTTTTCTAATAAACAAACTCACTTTTGATGCCATACATTTTTCATGTTTTAATTCTATACATGGATCTATTTTAAGTATTTTGTTATATTAATATAATCATTTCTTGTAATTTAAATTTTTAATTTAAGCTGGAATTTCACACTCAGAAACAAATATTTTTCAAAGTAAATGCATTTCTAAGCAATGTTGTCGTACAAATAACAATTAGGAACAAAATTAATTTTTGTAAGCGAAATAATATATTTTAGGTATTAACACATTCTAGCTTTAAAAATATTTTTCCTAAATATGCTTTTAATCACCAATTTAAATATATAATAAAATACTTTAAATTCTTGTACCACATAAGCATTTAACAGAAGTCATAACACGGCAACGATTTGGATACTTCGACTATGCCTAGTGAAAGTAGAGATAACCAAATGGATATGACTGTGGATTCTATACAAAGTGCCTCACCAGGATTACCTGTAAACATCCATGACTTAAGTAGATTTCCTCCGCTGGAGAATAGTGCCGCCGATGTTAACCCTAGAGGAGTACACGTGCGTGCGTTGCCCGGCCCAAAAAGCCCTTCTCAGGGCCATCAAGTGTGCTTAATTTCAAATAATAGTATTGTGCCAACTAAGATAGGACCACCTGCCATCAAATCCCTTGTGCCAAAGCTAGACGAATATTTGTATATTGATCCAGCAATTCCGATCACCAAGATAGCCAGATGTGAATACCTCAGAGAGCTAATCAAAAACAGTGAACTTCTGGAGGCATTTGCTACAACGCAAAAACGAGTGATGGAAACCATTGAATCTATGACTCCTGAGTATAATACCGACTCTAGCTGGATTTTTACGAACCAACTTTACCAACATGCATTCAACTACAGCCAACAGTTAAGGGGTAAGTACTCCCAATTGGGATACTGTTACATATCTAATTGTAATTTGCATGGAGATGGAAATGTATCTAAAAATAATATTAATAATTCTGATAAAACAAATGGCCATAATGCCATCCCTGTTTCAAGACAGGCAACCTCAGACATGGGTCTTGCCACAATTGCTAAAAATAAACATTCCATTAAAAAAAATAGTAGTAAAAACAGTAAGAGTAAAAAATTACATAATTTTTCTAATGTCAAAAATATTCATCCCATTGCCAAAAATAATATCAATACTAATGTAAACTCCCCCGATTCTGAGGATATTGATAACAGTATACTTAGTAAAAATGTATCAAGTGTTGTAAATAATAACAAAACTGAATATAATGAAAATAATGTTAGTAATACTTGTAATGAAAATGTATTTCCTATGTCTATTCCTATTGATTCTGATGTTAATGTACCTGCCAATGCTATCTATTATCAACAATATGCGAATATTGAAACTACAAAAACAGATACCACACCAAGCACCCATGACGTTTGCTGTCCAGGCCTGTGCATGGATTTGAGTCGATCTCACACCTTAAAAAGAAGTAACATATCTGATACAGATGAGGATGGCTTTACTAAACCAAAAAGAACGGCAATCGTAAAACAGTCCCCACAACAAATTCCTGTTAAAGTAAACAACAAATTTGACAGCTTAAATATCAACCTGGTCAACAACTCACAAGGAAACAACCCCATTCCTAACAACAATCAACCCCCCAATGCCAACCCTTCTAAATCCAACCCTAAAATACCCTACATCCTTGTTAAATTTGAGAACAACTTTAATGACATAATTAAGCACCTAAAAACAAATTTTGATAATAATGTTTCAGCCAAATTAAGCGGCGAATATCTCAAAGTATTCCCCTCCTCTATAGACGCACACAGAACCATTACTAAATACCTAACCGAAAACAACATAGAATGCTTAATAATTAAAACTGGTAATGAAAAACCAATCAAAGCAGTCTTGAAAGGCATACCCCCAGTAACACCCCCAGAACTTGTTAAGGAAGAGCTAGAAGACCGGGGATTTGTGGTCGAAAACGTTGTAGTAATGAAAAAACAACGCAGACTTGAACCCATAGCCTGCTTCCTAGTCACACTTTCCCCCAATGAAATTGCACCAAAAATTTTTGAAATCAAAGACATTTTAAATCTAATAATAACAGTTGAAAAATATGTTAACAAAAAACCTATTCAATGTTACAACTGCCAAGGCTACGGTCATAACTCCTCGGTCTGCTTTCTTAAACCAAACTGTGTAAAGTGCGGTGCCAGACACATGTCAAGAGAATGCCCCCATGGAAAAATGGAAGTCCCCAAATGTTGTAATTGCGGGCAAAATCACACAGCATCATACGGAGGGTGCCCTAAAAATCCTATTAATAAAAATAAAAAAAATCCCTCTAACACCAATTTTAAAACTAACTTAGTAAAACCTAATATATCATTTGCCAACATAACGAAAACAAACATCTCTCAGGACAAGGTAACAACCCAAACTCAACAAACTCCCTCCCCAAGTCAACTCCCCCCTCAGGACTTTAGCGGAATCCAAAACTTCCAAGAAATTATGAAACTCATTAAGCAAATAAATATTATACTACAAGCATTCCCAACCCTGCTTCAAATTGTCCCACTTCTGGAAAAAACTCCGCATCGTATAGAAAAGATGCATTTTTTATTTAAAGCATTAAGTGTAAACAACCAAGAAAATAATGAATAGCAAACTCATAAAAAATTTAAAATTAATGTATTGGAACTCCAACGGAGTCATCAACAAAATTACTGAATCGAAATATTTCATCGCAGTACAAAATCCAGATATTGTTCTCCTCCAAGAAACTAGGCTATCCCACGAAAAAAATTTCAAAATACCAAATTACAACGTGTACAGGAACGATAGAAACAATGGAAAAGGTGGTACTGCTATTCTAATTAAATCAAAAATCCCGCACTATCCTATTCATTACTTCAGGAAAGAACTAATTCGTAAAAACTTAGCCTTTCCAACAGTCACACAATACATTAAATATTTGGCTTTCAGATTCTATGATAAATTAAAAAACATCGGCAATATTGAAATCCAAGCCCTGGACAATTACAGCCCATACGACCTTAAAAACTTCCACAGGCCTAGATCCGTACTGAGGCTTTCCCCTAAATTCTAAATTTTCACTTTTCTCCACCACCTCCAATTTACTCTTTTTGCGAATTTGTAAATGCCACCACCTCGTGGACCTAGCCACAATTAATAATATAAAAATAAATTAATAAACAAAAAATTAAATGATCTCTGTTTTTTGCTAAAATGCAGGAACCTTCTGCGCGGTTCCATTATAAATTCTTGTTTGTATCATTGTATTACTTTTATATTCCAATTGTAAAAAAAAAAAAAAATTTTTTTTTTTCCTAAAATGCATTGTAAACTTTTGAATGCTTCTATCTCTTATAATTTGTTTCCTATCATTCCATCACCATGCAATAGTATCCCGGGAGTACTTCCCATTTGGTAGTCTTTACTGTGTTATTTATCAATTCAACCTAGGTAGACTCAAAGTCAACTTTATATGCTCCATAAGATATTATGATAGAGGTCAACGGCGAAAAGCTGGATACCTCGCCTCCTCAACATATGGACCAAAGCAAGTCATAACATTCTTTTTTGGCATATTTTAAAGCGATGGGTTATTTATAATCTACTGCTAGTATTTATAATTGAAGGTTAATTAAATATAAACTGTTGTTTAGCATTAAATTATAGTCAATAAACGTTTTCCTGCTTATTTAAAGCAGATAATATTTATCAATAGATTATATATATATATATATATATATATATATATATAT
>JAPDSC010106961.1:0-18241 GCA_026290005.1 Latrodectus geometricus
TTTTTAACACTAAGACAACATATTTAGAATGAAATTTCACAATCACTTATTGCATCATACAAGCAGAAAAACTGCTGTATTTGTCTTAGTGTAATAGGATGAAATTAATCCAAAAGAGTTCAAGACAGCTCTGGCTATATCAATAACTTCCATGAAATAGAGGAGCTAGCATGTGGGATTGAGATGAATTCTGAAGGGCAATCAAAGATATGGTCAGGAAAGAGTTCGGTATCAGTGCAGTGAGAACTCCTGCAGTTTTGATGGCCTTCGGGAGATATTTTCATTCCCTTGAAGTGTTTAGTCCTTAATTTGGCTATGGTTGTGGAGATAGCAGGGTCACAGTTTAGGTCAGGGATGGAGTGCTTCTGAGAAGAAGCACGAAGTAGTCTGTAGCTGGCAATTGCATCAATGAGGATCAAGCTGTTGGAGAGATGAGGTTTATCTCAAATTTCCAAATAGAACCATTGATTATTCACTTTTACAAGATTAAAGAATTATATGTAGGTATTGAAAATCAAATGCATTTCTACTACAGAAAAAATTTTTTGATTTGGTAAGTCTTTTTATTTTCCATTTAGAAATATTGTTTTAATTTTTTCATTTGATATAACCATAATTTCTTCAAAGCAATATATTTTAATGAATACTCAAATTCATTTTTACAATCCTTTCACTTACACAGTAAAAAGTACATGCATAAACATAAGATGAACAAAATAAACAAATTGGAAAATGCATTTTGGTGACTGCTCAATTTAAAATTTATTATTAAAATACAGGTAAAATAAATAATTTTCGTTAAGAAAAAAAAATTAGTAAGCTAAGTAAATTCTAATAATACTGTGTGTTAATATATTTATATGTGTGAAAATAATACATATTTCACACACACATTTATTCTTGAAAGTTTTCTCATTTCAAAAATTTACAGAAATATATATATATAGATAGATAAATATATTTCTGTACAACACAGGCAAACTAAAACTATTCAATCAAGTGACTTATATAAGTAGTTTTAAGATTGACATTTCATTTTCAAAAGATAAAAGCTTGTTACTTTTTGAAATATAAGATATTTTAAAAAATCAACATTTCATTTCAAAATGAAAAAATAAGAAATAAAACTTTGGAACTGAAATATTCTTATCAAAAAAATTTTAAAAGTAAAATTTTTGTAACATTCATATATCAAGTTATTTCTTGAAATTTAAATATTATATAAATATGATGAAGTAATTAAACAAACAATTTTTTTCAATTTAATGGACTTCATAAATCATTTCATGCACATAACTTAAAATGTTTTTTATAGCACTTCAAAATAACAATATAAATCTGCATTTTAAAAGTAAAATGTGATTAAATTATTGGATAAAATCGTAAATAACTGTACAGGTTGGAGCGATTTCCAATTTTAGTGACAAGCACTGCACAGTTATCTTGCAAAATCATATTCCGTCACAATGTAGATTATCAAGTGACGGAATATTGATTGTGCTCAAACTTCAACTTTGCAATCACATGCTATTTAAAATTTTAAATATTTTATCATAATTACTTAGAAAAGTATTAAAATGCTAATAACAAGAAACTAATTTCAAAGATTACATAATAAAAACTATAAATTAAATACCATGCAGCCAACTACAGGTGAAAATTATGTAATAAAGCAAAAACTATAACATAAATAAAATGCATTTTAATTAAAAATGTTTAAAAAAACAGCGAGTGACACCCACCTTAAAAAAATTTCAGGGTAGTGTAATCTATCATTTGAGTAAATTAGGTAATAAAGCTAAATCTATAATGTAAATAAAATTTATTTTTATGAAAACTCAAATTTTAATTAACTGGGCAGTTAAAAAAAAACTAAGTGCAGCCTTAAAAAAAAAAAAACTAAGTGCAGCACAATCAAGGCTGTGCATTGAAATCAGCAATAAAGCTAAATCTATAAAGTAAACTTCTTACAAAAACTAGCTTCTAATTAACCATTTTGAATAAATCTAAATACAAATATATGAAACATTTATAAGCAAAACTCAATATATATAACATAAAATAAATCACTTAATCACTGTTTGCAGAATCATCAGCACCGATCAGACAACAAATTTTACAGCTCCCAAAATGTTCTAAGAATGATTACGTAAATAAAATAATAATTCAAAATAATGAAAATATTTAAATTATTTTCATTGTTTTGAATTATTATTATAATAATTTATTTTAATTAATTAATTTTTATTATTTAAAATGATTATTTTAATTATTTTTTAAAATTATTAATTTTTAAAAGTATTAATTTTTTAAAAGTATTAATTTTTTAAAATGATTATTAATTTTTATAAAATAATTTATTTTATAAAATTTCAAAATAAGTTTTACTTAAGAAATTTAAAATAACAAATTTACTGTGTACTAATATTCAACTCAACTCCTAAAACAAATTCAAAATATAAACATTAAATCATATATCTTCAAGCCTTAAATTGTAATCAAATAAAAACAAATGCTTTACAAGTAACTAGCAAACAAAACAAATTTTGTGCATGTACACAATTTATTGCATCACACTCATGCAATAAACTAGCTTGCAGCATTTTATTGTTTCCACTGGCACCTAGGATTCAGCTAATTATTAATTTTCATCTCTTATCCTTCATACAACACCTGATTTAATTTTTATTTAATTAATATTATTGCTACATTACCAACATTTGTTAACAATAGAGTTATAAAAGTAATTTAATATTTTAAATATAGCATACCTTTTAAGATGTATTTAAAATGATCTTATTGATAAATGAACATGCTTTTCTGAGCAGAAAATAAAGTTGGTTTAGTACTGTAACTGCTCATAAAATGAGTGAAAAATTGCCACATACCTATAAAAAAAAGCAAATCTTTGAACTTATTATTTAGATCATCAAGTAAGAAAAGCTAATTAGACAAGTACCCACACTTTAAAGTACTTTTCGAAGTCTACAAGCAACAAAGCCAGAAGTGGAATTTGAATCGATAAACTGTGGAACTGAAAGCCAAAGTCCTAATTATTTGACTGTTAGCTGAAGTATAAATATCATGGGAGTTTTGAAGTTAGATTATCAAAACATTTTTTTCTCACTGTAAAATTAAAGAAATATGAAATTTCTGTCATTTATATTAAAATTTTTCTTAATATAATACATTAAATTTTTTAAAGGTAATAAGTATATTTTGAAAAGCACAAATCACTATTAAATATTGTCTTTGCAATTTAATATTGGTGAATTTATTCATAATAAATCTATAATTTTTACACTGACATTTACTTTTTTAAATTAAATGAATTAAAAGTATACTAAACCAATATTTTTCCTTGTATTTTTACATACAACATGAGTTGAAATAAATTTGATAGGTTGCTACAGGTGAAAATTATAGTTGTAAATTTAAAATGAAAGAAACAGAAATATGTGAGAAACCTAATCAGGTAAACAAAACATCAAAATATATGTTTATTTTTTCAAATTATACACTGTCTTAGTATGTAACTTTTCTCAATATTCCGTACAGTTAATGACATAATGGAGTAGAATGCTTAAGAATAAATATAAACAATAAACTCTTATTCTTTACAAGTTCTAAAATTATTTATATACTTCAAAACATTTGTTCAATACTTAATTTAGAAAATACTATAAGCAGTGAAGATCAAAATTCTATTTTTTTTGTAAAAAGAATTAATAGACAGAAAATAGAAAGTAAACTAATTTTTTAGTATAAGATAAAACTATAAATTTTAAATAAATCATACATATGTCTTTATGGCAATTCTTTTTTTAAATTTGCTTTCATTATATTTTTCAACAAAAACTTAAGTCTAAGTCAAAAATTTCAATAAAAGAAATACATATTTTTAGGAAGGGAGTAAAATTTACATGCACTGATTACTCCATTTTGTGTATTTATTATAGTTCTTTACTTTATTTAAATCTAAACTTTCCTATCACAAGATTTGCAAATAACAACTCAATCAGAAATAAAGCAAATACATTTTTATAATAAATCTATTTCACAAATAAAATAACGTATAGAAAAAGAAATTAAAGTGAAAAATAATGCCTTCTCAAATATGAAAAATATTTTTACAAGAGTTTGGGCTACATTATGTATACTGAAGAGAAGTAAGAAGAAAATATAGGAGAAACATTATTTATTATTTTTATAAAACAAAAATCACAACATTTAATTATCTCAATGATTATTTATCAACAGCATTCTTCGACTGTGAAACAAAAGTCGCTAAATCCCGTTTCATCGCATATGCATCTTCGCCATCAGCATAATACTTTGGCTCTATTTCACTGATCTGAAATTTCAAAGTATTAGTGTACAAATGAAGAGCAGCACGGTTACTTTTACGTACATGTAACGACACGTATTTTGCGTTGAAGCATTCTACCATGGCTCTTGATGACTGATCCATTAATTTTTGTGCAAGTCCCAGTCGACGATGTGATCGCTTCACTGCAAGGGATGTGATGTGCCCATGAGGATCATCATCTGAATCTTCTTCCATTTTGGCTAAGACATATCCCACGATTTTACCTTTTTCGTCTTCTGCAACATAGGATAATTGAGGCCAGGATAAACCATGATAAAAGTAATATTTCATTTGATAATTTTCTGGAAGACACAATAAATTGCAGTGTTGCATATTCATTAAATCACAGGGAGTAGCACAGCGAATATTCATGTTTATTTTATAATGATTCTATTATAAAATTATTTTCAAATAAAATTATAAAAGCAGCGCATTTATTTATATTACTATATTGGATAGTGTTACTTGACTGTTAAACAAACAAAAAGTTATAAGCACAGACCAATACCACTTCCCCCTTGGAGACTTCAAAAATTGGAACGCCATCTTGATAGACTTTCCTTAACATATTTGACACTAGGTAGCGTCAAAAGCATCTCAAGTTTATAGAATCGAATTTGCTTACATTGTTTTGTCTTGCAATTCGAAGTTCGTAATTTTGTATTTGTAATTTCCAAATATTTTTATTATTTTTAAATACAAAATTTATGTTTTTGTCCTGGCTGTAAATCAGATATTGATCGGAGAAAAAAGAATGGGGAAAAACTATCAAATTTGTTTTGTGCACCAAAGGTATTGTCAGCAAAGACAACGTGCAAAATATAATTCATCTACTATTATTTTCAATTAATAATTTTTATCTTGATAAGTTAGTTTATGTTACATAATGAATAAAATCTATGTATTTTTATTATTTTTTGCAATCTGCCCTTAAATCGGCAATTAAATTTTGATGGCAAAGTATAATCAATTATCTAGTTTAGCTCCTTTTGTTAATAAAGTAGCTGCTGGTCACTTAAAATGCAACGATTCAATATGATAAATTGTATTTCTCATCTTTATTTCTGCATACTGGTTTGCGGAAAAATTTAAATATCTACTTCAAGTAATTCAATCTAACTTTACTTCCACATTTCTCTATTGCTTGTGTATTCCTTTTTTTTTTTATTAGATTAAGATGCATTTAATATCAATATTAAAGCTAAGATCTGGTAAATCTCTTTATCACTGATTTGATTAAAATAAAAATATATAATTATAATTTGGTATTTAAAAAACTCATGTACTCATGCATAACCATATAAATATAACTTTAATAATTTATTCTGCATGTTATAATGTATTTTTGATTTATATTTTTTTTTTAGATTTAGGAAGTATTTTTATGTGCTGATAAATGCTAAAAATATAAAGCCATTTCAAATATATGCATGATTTATTTAAGGAAATTATTATAGTTTTATTTGCCTGAGTATAGTGTCAGTACCTTTAAAGCTTTAGCGTTAGGACACTTTAACCCAGGCTTTTTGTACTATGTTATATTAAAAATTAAAATTATGTGTGCATGCAAATGTTGAATTGTATTTAAATGTGTGTGTGTGTGTTTTTTTTTTCTGGCATTTTCCTGGAAAAACATTTAATTGTTCTTGTAAAATTGATATTTATCATATTTGTATTTGGAAATAATTAGATATGTGTACTTATAAGATATATAATTATTTTCCATGTGTATTGATAATAATTATTAAATTTTTACTACTTTACAAGGATGCTAAGTGATACCTATGCATTAAAAATAGTGAATAGTATATTTTTTCATCTGCACGTTTTATTTTATAATTTGATAATTATTGTACTTTGAAGTATTTTCATACGCTTATAAATGCTAAAAATATAAAGCCATTTCAAATATATGCATGATTTATTTAAGGAAATAATTATAGTTTTTATTTCTGTTATATTTATTTCCATGTTTAATATGATCTTGAATGACAAATTTAACACATTTTTGTGTTCTTTTTGTATTTACATTGAATTTGATCTTGCTAATTTTACTTTATATTTAATTAACTTAATTTTCAAATTATTCCTTTTTGTGTAGGACTATATATTTTTGGTTATTTAATCATTATTTTCTTTTTGCAGAATCTAACCCCATTGTTAAGCAGAAATTGATACACAATGCAATAGTAAATGAAATTCTAATGACAAACATTCATAATTTGACATTTTTGGATGCATTGAACCCTATATCCCATTTAACGAAATGCCCTATTTTTCATGAGTTACTATAATTTTTAAAAAGTGACTCAGTGAAGTAGGATATTTGGTTTGTAATTCATATAAAATGAAGCAAAAATTTAGTTTGTGTTTTATGTTACTAATTTCTTTTTAAAGAAATGTAAATTTAGATTTTATTATGTCATTTAGGAAAAATAATGAAAAATACGAAAGCTTGTTGTGGTTGATGTGTTTTTAGACTTTTTTCAAAAAATACTTCCAGAATCTAGATTTAAATAGTTCTTACATGAAATTTTAAGAAATGCTATATTTAAATAATTTTTTAATGACATAACACAATTATTGGTTATAAGAAATTTTTTGAAGAATATTTAATTTTCAATGGCATAAAAAATTAATTACATTAAAATGCAATTACGTAACAAAATATTTTTACAGCTTTAACTAAGAATAAAAGAAATTAAAATTAAAATAACAAAAAATTTAATATTAAAATTATTTTCTATAAAAATCATTAGAATAATTGAATTTATATGTAAAACATGTCAATTCAATAATATATAATTGTTTTAATATATTGATGTAATAAATATTTAATTGATTCAAGAATATTTGAATCAATTATATATTTATGTAAAACATAAATATATAATTGATTTAAATAAGATTAATTTTAATATTATAACTTCATTTGTATAAACAAATATTAAAAGCTAATTATTTGATTTCTAATTCAAAGATATTGAATTTGAAAATAATTATTCTAAAGTAATATTGTGATTAGTAATCAGTGTTCGGAGTGAAGAACAGAATCAAGACTTCTATTCAAGGAAGCGTTTATTACATTTCGACTACATCGCGAGACGGTCGCGTACCAAGTGGCTGGGGCCGGTCGTACTCTGCTCAACTGGTATATCACATCCTCCCTGGCGCCTGCTTCCCCCAGGAGAAAAAGGGGGTCGGAATGTATTTCCTGTCCGAACTGTGAGTCCATACGTCCGAGCGTGGGAATTTATTCACCCTTCCCAGATTGGCTGAGAAGGGGGAATTGCCATTTCCGTTACTAATTAAGGACGTGAGAAAGGGATCACTACAGTAATTTAAAATTAAATATTTTTGAAATTTAAATTCTAAAATTACAATTAATGGTAAAAATGCATTAAAATAATGTATCAATCAAAATGTCTTTCAACTCTATAAACTATCTATTATGTGGTTAAGTTTAGAAAAATTTAAAATAAATAATTGAGGTAAAACATCAAAAATGAAATATAACCCTTTAAATAATATTGGAAATAGATGTAATGAATTTTCTGAATTAAATTGTTCATTATTCATAAAAACGAAAGTAAAATTGGTTCTATTCTGCATAACACCTAAAAATAAAATGTTAGATTTTGTATTTCCCTTAGCATTTTTTTACCATAATCAATGACGGATTAATAATCAATATATATATCATGTAAATTCAACTATTTTACATTACTTGACGTTTCATTTAATTAATTTTTAAAGATTCTTATTCCCATAGAGATCAATGCATTTCCCACTACGATTGTGGTAGGACGCTATCTAGTGGCATTTCAAATTTCGTCGTGCCGTTATTTTCGGGAAAATGTTCGTCTTATGTATTGATCTGTGGTTATAAGCTTATGTGTTACGTTTCCAACTGCTTATTTCTGCCGGTGCTGACCGAAGCTGATAAAAACAACTTGCTTTGCAACAATGCCATTAACTGGGGCTTAAAATTAAAACCACGATTAAAAAACGTTGTTGACACTAGAGATGGCATCATCCACTTCACGCCATACCAAAGAAAGGATATGATAGTCTACTAGCGTTGAGGACGGAAATATCTAGTTCTTGTACAAAACATAAAACTAAACCCAAGAATATATGAAATTGACCATACACTATTTTTTACAATCTTAACCATTGGCATACAACACTATCATTGATCATTTGACATTATCTTGGACTAATTAGTTAAATATCAAAACAACTTTAAAATCTGAAGTTCACTATACATATTAAGCGCTTTGTAATAAATTATAGTGTGTTTCTGATGGCATCAGCCATGGTTGACGCATATATTTTCACATATATGGTGTATATTGAGAGTGTCTCAAAATTACAAAACGGTTGGCTAAGCTGACAAGCGTCTAGAAACTGAGAATCTGAAACAGTGACGTCATATACACTTCGCGAATTTTAAAGATAGAAAAAATCAAGTACTGCCATCTAGTAGGGAAAAGTAAGTAAATGAGAGAGAATTTCATTTTTTGCCACTATTTTCAAAGGTGATGGAAATGAAATGTAGTTTATGTGATATCTGTTTTAAAAAGGAAGAGATTAAAATTCATGTGTGTAATGAGCATAAAATTACTCTTGAATATGAAGATTTAGAGTTCACTTCACTTAAAGAATTCGAAAAGATTAAAGCAAATTTAGAAAATGAAACGAATTCACATTTTATCAAAGACTGTGGAGGTAGTAAAAAAAATAAAGTAGGTAGTCAACACTTTTATTTTGTGTGTAACTGCTCAAAACAGCGAGTTAATACTGAAAATAATACAAAAAAATAATTTGTTCTGCTCATCATCAATAAAGTTAACAGTGTCTTTAAATGGGAGTTGCAAAGTGCATTTTTGCAAAACGCACATAGACCATAAAAAGGAACATAACAAACATCTGGAGTGTCTTTTGTGTGATTTTACAGGGTTGGAAACAAATTTCGAAGTCCACTTCATTTCCAAACATGATATTAGACTTCAATATGATAATTTTTTATTTTCATCTTTTGAAGAGTTTGAAACATGGAAGCTTAGTGTTGAAAAGGAAACAAAATACTTATTTAAAGATTGTGGAGTTAAAATAACTTCATCTGGTATAGAATATCACTATTTCAGGTGTCACCGTTCAGGTCATTTTGTTACAAATTCTTTGGGTAAAAGATATAAAATTAGAAGGAAGTAAAAAAATCAATTCATGCTGTCCATCAAAAATGAAAGCCATGAAAATGGTGAATGGTCAATTCAAAGTTTCTTTTATGAAAACACACACCGGTCATGAAAGTGAACTTAAAGATATTTTTATATCAAAGACAGAGAAAAAAAACTTCTAGCAACAAAAATTTCTTCAAACGTACCATTTAATGTTCTCCTTAATAATATTCAAAACACAGTATCTGCCGGTAACTTGGACAGAATTCATCTTACAACAAAGAAAGATCTGCTGAACATTGAAATAGATACAATTTAACCCATGCTAAACATAAAGATGATGGTACCAGCATAAATGCATGGGTAAATGAAATGAGAATTAATGCAAGCATTGTCCTTTATTATAAACCTCAGGGAATTGTTGATCAACAACAGGGTGAATTAAAAGATAAAGATTTTATTTTAATGATAATGACAGATGCTCAATATGAAATTTTAAAAAAAATATGGCTCAGATTGTGTTTGTGTGGATGCAGGGCCGGCGCTAGCAGCTTCGCTGCCCAGGGCAACAATAGGTAAAATGCCGCCCCTTTATAACAAAAATTAAAAGCGATAACCTAAACCCTTTCCACGATTAATGATAAAATAAAACGAGTAAAGAAATTGCAATCATCAGCAATGTTGAAGTTTTGATTAGCAAAAAAATACTAATTTATTTATTTATGTTTTTGGCACTAAATTAAAATTAGGGTTGCTCAAAAAAAAAAGGAAAGAGTCATTTCTGGTGCATAATTATAAAATACAGAACAAATATTTAAAAAAAAAAAGTAAAACAAATTATAAAACCACTAAATATTAAAACTTTATTACATATTAAAAATACATTTAATCGGAGAGTTGAAATTAAAAGTATTTTTTCTCACTTTTAATTCTAAAAATTGTTTTATAATTTCTTTAACATTAAATTTTTCAGCCAGGTCATATTCGACGGCAATTGTTGTTAAGCCGTTTAGTCGATCCTCGGTAGTTGTAGAGCGTAAAAAATTTTTAATTAATTTTAATTTGGAGAAACTCCTTTCTCCACCTGCCACACTTATTGGGAGAATCAGCAATATTCTTAAAACTATACCAAGATCGGGAGCAAAATCCAGGTTCGATATGCATTTTAAAATCTCAACTGGACTTTCTTTTTTGTTTAGCAAAGCCAAAACAGCTACTATCTCGTCTGCCAAGTCAAGCGCGTTTATATCGGATAAATTCCCATCAGTCAACACTGTTTCTAAATCTTTACAATTTCATTTTGAGGAATATGTTTTAAATCAGAAATATTGTATAAAAATTGGAAATAGTTGCTGTGGGTACTGATCAAATCAAAAATGGATTCAAGTGCATTGATAGCTTTATCTAATGTAAATAAATAAAATTCTGCCTTATATTTCAAAGCAGGATCTTCTATTGGATCATCTTTTGCCTCATAGTCGAAATTAACATTCCTTCTTCGAACTCAGTGACGTGACTCGGTGAGCTCAAAATTAGCTGGTATGTCAATATCGTCTGCGAGTTTTCGAGCATCGCAAAGCATTTCATTAAAGACTCTGTCCGATCTAAGATCCTTGAAAAAATCTTTACAATTTTTCAAGAGCTCCATAGCAGATGGTAAATCATAGTCTTTTGTCTGCAAGAGGTTACTTATAGGATTGATACAAATTAAGATTTTGTACCAAATTACAATGCAGCATAAGAATTTAAATTGTTTAACTAAATATTTAAATGTCTAAATATTTAAATTAGAATTTAAATGTTAACTTAATAGTCCAGAAGCCTCAACTCTTATAGAGTTGTCAACCTCCGAGTTATTACAAACAGCAAATAAAGCATCGTATATCCCTTCTAATTGATACCTTAGTGGTTTTAATGCATCTATTCGGCTTTCCCAACGAGTATCACTTAGAAGTTTCAAAGTAAGTCCGGAAACATATTTTAATAATATGGTCCATCGAAAAGTTGATGAGGAAAAAAACAGATATATTTTATGGACTATATTAAAAAAATTGGAGGCTTCGAAGGATGCTTTTGCCACGTCATTAACTACCAAGTTTAATGAGTGGCTGCTACATGGAAGGTAAAATGCTCTTGGATTTAACGCATTTATTCTAGATTGTACTCCCGATTTACTGCCTCTCATGTTGGCCCCATTATCGTAAGTCTTTCTCCTCATATCCTGCAAATTCAATCCGAATGTTTCAAGTCTTTTAAGTATTAGAGCTGAAAGTTCATATCCAGTCGATCTTTCAACCGGAAGAAAGCCTAAAAAGCTTTCATTAATTTTAATGGAAACCTCCTTGGGATTGGACTTGTCAGTGGATATATACCTTACTAAAACTGTCATTTGCTCGATCTTGCTGATATCAGGAGTGCAATCTAAAATTATTGAATAATATTTAGCTTTTTAAATATCAGTAATAATATGAGATGTTATATTTTCAGCTAAAAGTATAATCAATTATATTTGAATTTCTTTTCCAAGATAGTGCACTTTAGCTTCTTTTTTAAGCACTCTGCGGATATGCTCTTCCATTACTGGATCAAACTGAGCAAGTGATTGAGTAATTTGTAAAAAATTACTGTTACCGAAATTTTTATATGTATACAGTAATTTTTGTATATATACAGGGTGTTATGGGTTTGATTCCAAATATCTTAATGCATAAAAATATGATTTATTTTAAATAAAAAAGTTTAGTCTATCATGGGTCAAAACTCAATTATTTTAGAAAGAGAAAATGTTTAAAAGTTTGAGAATTTTAATTTTAGGGCCAATTTGCCGCCCCGGGCAAATGCCCGACTTGCCCACCCCTAGCGCCGGCCCTGGTGGATGGGACACATGGATTGAATGCATTTCAGTTAGAATTAATAACAATTTTTGTTCTCAATGATATCAGACAAGGCTCCTCAAGTGGATAGTTAATATCAAATAGAACTGATGAAATTTGCCTTTCAATATTTCTCAAATACATAAAAAATAAAGTTGGGATTGTTAAAGTGAATATTTTTATGTCTGATATGACACACTGTTTTTACAATGCTTAGTGCCAGGTCAGGGAAGTTCCGAAAAAAAAGATTATTTTGTACATGGCATATAGATCATGCGTGGAAAAATAATCTTAAAAAATTAATTCAGCAGAAAAACAACTGGAGGTGTATAAAATATTACGCACACTTTTAGAAGAGAGAGATTCTACTGCTTTTTTAATAAAATGTTAACAGAAGCTATTTCATTGTTGTTAAATGATAAAACTGATTTTGGAAAATATTTTGTATCTAACTATGCAAACTGCGAGAAAACATGGGCATATTGTCATCGGTTACACTGTGATATTAATACTAATATGCATGTTGAAAGTATGCATCGCCCAATCAATTTACTTACGAGGTAAGAACATAAAAATTTTGGATAAATCGATAAACATACTTATGCAATTTATCAAAGACAAATTATTTGATAGACTAATAATCATGCATAAAGGGAAGCTCACGAATAAGTTAATTGAGCTTCTTATGATATAAACTTAAAGATTCCTGATGAATTAGTCACGAAAACTGAAAATGGTTGAAATATAATTTCAACATCAGAAGTCCAAGAAGTTTATTTTATACAACAATCAAATGTTTATTGCAAATGCCAATTAACTTGCTTGGAGTGTTAGTCATGCATTCACAATTATACTTGTACTTGTATAAATTCCAGCATAAAATGGGATATGTGTGAACATATCCATGTCGTTATAATGTCGTGTAAAATTCATGAACATTGGCAATATTTCTGAAGATGTAATTCTTCAAAACGATGATCTCATATGCATGTTACTGATCAAAATAGAGAAACAGACTCATTAGTTTTTGAGCTAAGTAAATATAATTCCACTGCATCAAACGTAAACCTTTCTCTTAAAAAAGAGAAACGCAAACAAAAAATTATAAGCATAATTGATTCAATATCATCAGATAGACATTTTGTAGCAGCTGAAAGACTAATTTAACCAATAGAACTGACTTTAAATGTCATAATTACATCAACCAATTGTTCACTTACATCGCAAGATAATCTTAAAAAAGTCCCTGCAAACATTACCTGTCACAGGTATTTGTACTCTATACGCAGAATTCGTACAAAACCATACAATTCAATTGTAAAACCAAATCCTACTGAAAAACAAAATAAAGTCGTATCTTTAATTCTGAACAAGAATTCAAGTTCTAAAGAAGAAAATGATGTTTAAATTATCTTAAACATGATTTATTCAAATTAATTATTATTATTTATTTATTTTTTGTAATTAAGTCATTTATTTCCATTAATAAATTACCCATTACTTAAACATTCGTATGCTTTAAAAATTAAGGTTTCTCAGATCACAATATTTCTTATTTTATTATTATTACTCAAGGGTCATTTACTAAAATCATTACTGTTTTCTAATTTTAATATAACTTTTGTGAATATTTGTAGTGTTTTTTTAAATATAGTAATCTATAAGTTCCAGAATCACAAGTGTATAGATTGGAATCAGCATTTTGTTAGTAATCTACAACTGTATTCTTTATATCTTATTGTAACCATTAACAATTCAATTTTTAAAAATCATTAACTGTTTTCCAATCTTTGTAATTTTATTTCTGGGATTTCATTGTTAAGTAAATTATTGTAGTTTGTGGTTGTAGAATCACTTGTGTTGGTTACATATAGCAATTTATTTGCATTTTTTCAATTGTCATTGCATTCACCAAATATTGATCACAATATTAACTTTTGCATATTTTTTTCTTCTGGTAAATACTGTCTTAAAAAATGTTTTTATTAACGACTTTTTATTTTAATATTTGTTGATTATTTTTCATAACATCAACTAGTTAGCTATGTTTTATACATTTAAATATATACATGTATATATTTTGTTAAATTTATTTCCAAGTACAAATAACTTTTATATTTAGCTTTTGTGGTAAGGATACCACTAAAGCTAAATATTGAAAACATTAGATTTTAAAATAGAAAATTTAAAAATTTTTTAAAAACATTAAGCAGTAAAAAGATTTTGAAAATATAAAGACTATATATACTATATATTTGTACGACAACATTAAAAAAATTCATTGGAAAAATTTTAGAATGCAAAACATACACTTGTATTCATATTTTCAATGATAGTCCAATTTTTATGAAAAATAATTTAAAATACATTTAACATATTTTAACTATGTAATTGATTTTAATATATTTTTTTATATATAAAGACAAGTTATCATTAAGGAACATTGCAACATTTTAAAATCTAACAGTAGCTGCAAGATTTTCTTGCAAGAATATCTTAGTTTAAAATAATTTTTTTTAATTTGATCCATTATTCAGAAGTAATTAAAGCTACAATAAAATAAAGAAATACTAAGAATATACACAATTTAATGCATTTTCTGTTAAACAGTTTGAACATAAAAGTAATAAAAACCTATATTTTAACAATAATGTGTGTATCACGAGAGTCAGTAAGGTAAACAATTGTCAGAAAGCAATGTTTATTAAGAAAACCTGTTTTTATATTTTATCATAATGAAAACATTATTAACAAAGTGATTACTAAGATACAACTTCCATGCCAATTTTAAAAAATTCACTTCTCTAATGCCTCACACTTATTTAAATCAAAGTAAATTAATAAAATATTAATATGAGAAAGTAAAAATTATAAACAATTATGTTTTACCATTAATTTTTTTAATAAAAATGTACACAATAAGATCATTTTAGGGATCACTTTATAAAAATTGATCAATGTAACACTTGTAAATTAAAACCTAATTTATGTTTAAAATAAATTTTACACATATATCAAAAATATATGAATAGATTGAATTCAGTAATAAGCTTAGAATTACTATTATGAAACCAGTAATAGAGAATATTTATGGTAATAATTTTGGCTCTTCAGTTTTGATAACAAGTCTTTAAAATAAGAATTTTTAAAGCTTTTTATAACTATAATTCACTTTATTTTGAGATATATTTTTTTCAATGACACCTAATGAAGAATGACCATTCACAAATAAAATTTTAAAAAACATGCACTAGTTTGGGAAATACTTTGATATTTCCCAAACTAGTGCCCCCCCCCCCAATCGGAAATTTGGCGACTTCTTTTCCCGCTAAGCAAAATACCTGTTTTTGGCGCCTTTTTTTCTCGCCAAGATGGATTCTCGCTAAATACAAATAATTAATACATAAATAACTTAAAAAAAAAACTAAAAAATGGTACAAAATACAAGAAAATACTAAATTTGGCAACAGCTAAAACATAAAAGCTGAAAAAACCTAAATTAGCAACACCAAAATAAGAAAAAACAACCCTAGAAAGTCCGTTGTGAGTGCCAGACTTGGCGGGTAATTTTTGGGGGTTTATATCAAAGTTGCTCCCTACTTTGTACTAATATATGACTATATCTACTAAAACAAACAAAAAAATTGGTACTTTTTTGTAAAAGAGACTTTCTATTTAAAAATTAAATCTAACATTTATATTGTATTTAGTTTAGCATTAATAATGAAGCAATTTTTCAAGGATCAGTATTGATCTCTGCTTAGATTTTATGATGTTTTTCAATTAATATTCAACATCCAAATAGAGATTTGTCATGTATGGCAGGTAGACCGAGAGACGATACGATTCGTTTTACATACACGCAAAGAACATTTATTAGCATTAAGATACACAGGCAAGAACGAGCATAACAACTACACCGAACATGTACAATACGAAACTACGGAACCACAGTCTCTGTACGGAACCCAAAAAGGTAAACAAAGTACGCACGCGTCACACAGCTTGGAAGGTTCTCTAATCTGGCTGTTGCCAGATACATAACAGTTCCTCGCAACAAAATATAGAGTCACAGGTCGAGTCTCTTTGGAGGTCTCCTGATTCGGTTTGATCGTCGGAGTGGCACATCAGTTTTTGGCTTTCGGGAATGGTACAGGCTTAGGTGGTATATCATCACTTGTAGTGGCAGATAAAGGTACATCTTTAGGTTAAGCGACAACTTCAGGTACAGGTGCAGGCGGTTCCGATTCAGCAGCATCATCTGATACTGGCTCATCTAGAAAATTCAACTCTTTATCGTAAATTGGAATTTCAGTAGCAGCTTGGGATAATTCAATCGATTTCCCACATTTCCTTATTTGATCTACGTGTCTCTTCCAAATTTCATTTCCAACTTGTATGCTATAATTCAATGTTCCATCTCGGTTTATAATTGTTCCAATTTTCCATCTGTTTGGTCCGGAATAATTTCTTACGGCTACTTTCTCCCCTTCCTGAAACTCACGCAAGATAGATTTTGAGTCAAGTCTCGAACTCTGTTTCTGAACAACTTTGTGTCTCAACTTTGGTTTAAAAAGATCAAATAATAAATCTCTTCAAAAACAAGGCACTCGGAGTTTCTCCCGTGAGAGAATATGGAGTTATTCTATACTGTAATAAAAATCTTTGTAATTTCACATTTAGATATCCAGAATCACCTCTACTCGATTTCAACGAAGCTTTGAATAACTGCACCATTCTTTCTGCCTGTCCATTCGTAGCAGGATGGTACGATGCTGAGGTTATATGTTTAATATTATTCAGTTTCAAAAAATGTCGAAATTCGTAACTAGTAAAACTTGCGCCGTTATCACTAACCAAAGTTAAGGGAATTCCATAAGGAGAAAAAAGAATACCAAGATGATGAATTGTAAAACTAGCTGTAATATTTTTCATCGTAATGACTTCTATCCACTTCAAATATGCATCAAAGACTACAAAAAACATTTTGCCCTTAAAAAGACCAGCGTAGTCAACTTGCATCCTTTGCCAAGGTCCATTTGGCCATTCCCACGGATGTCGATTTATTCTTGCTGGTTCGTTTCTCGTTGCGATACAAGCTGAACAGTTCTGAACAAATTGGCTATACTGGTATCAATACCTTGCCAATAGCAGTAGCTTTTAGCTATGGCCTTCATTTTGACAATTCCAGGATGTCCAACATGAATTTCTTCCAAAACTTGATTCTGGTACTTTTCAGGAATGCATACTCTTTGACCATACATTATGCAACCATTTTGCAATGAAAATTCAGATTCTCTACCTTTCCAAGGCACAGGTAATTCAGTTCCAGATTTTAAACTTTCATACAGTTCGAACAATTTCCTATCAGTTTTAGTAGCTCTAGCTATGTCAGTTGCTGTAACAGGCATTAATTCAACTTGCGAAATATTTGTCACGTATGCTTCAGTCAAGTACTCACAATCCTTTTCAGCTGCTAGTGGTAACCGTGAAAGTGCATCGGCCTTTCCATGATTCTTAGTGTTTCGATACTTGATTGTATAACTGAATGCTTGGAGAAAAAGTGCATAATGAACCATTTGTGTTGCTGATAGACATGGTAAACTACGATTAGGTGCGAAAATTGATACTAGGGGTTTATGATCGGTTACGAGATCAAAATGTTGACCAAATAAATATTGATAAAATCTCTTTACTCCCCATACGATACTCAATGTTTTTTTTTTTTTTTTGTGTATCTGCGAATAATTACGTTCCGTTTTAGTCAATGACCTTGATGCAAACATTGCTGGTTTTTCTGAACCATCTGGCATAAT
>JAPDSC010106962.1:0-13647 GCA_026290005.1 Latrodectus geometricus
TCTGGAATAAACCAAAGTCCAATACTGGAGTCATCCGCAAATATACGTAAATGTTAATTTTTGTTTCTTTTGATTTATATTTCTATCATTTTTTCCTAAGCCGTGAAACACTTTTATGATCATCCAGAAATCTATAATTTATTTAATTTAGTAATAATAAAATTTGATTGTTAATTAAAATTTCTTTTAAAATAATGTTAATAGTTTAATTATCAAGTTTTGGGGTAAGTAGATCTCTTATGAATGTATACAATGCTTGGCTGTTGATTCTTTAGGTTAATTCTAGGTTAATTCTTTTTTTCCCCGCTAGAGTTAATCAGATCAGGTGATGCATTTTAATGTGAATACGAAATATTACACTGACAAATTGGGAATCAAAACTACGAATTGATGGCTGTTGAACTTGAAAGCCAAAGTGATCACCATTTTGCTATCACCTCGACAATACTTATGTTGATTCGGCTAATGCCTTAGTATAGTAAAAGAGAATTTTTCCGTAGATAAGTGATTACATCTTAAAGGACATTTACAATATGAATTACCTGAAATTTCATTGAAAATGTGATGGTCTCAGTTTAGGTTATTGTAACAAGTTACCGATTGCCTGTTTCAGACCATCGAAGTAGGTAAACACAGTCAATTTCTTATTAAATTTTAATGATAATCATTAAAATTTAAGATTATTTCGAGGTATACATCTGAAGTGGTACTCTTTTCTGAGTCAGAATTGCTTAATATTATTTTTTAATTTATGAAAAACAAATTTGGCGTTCTTTCGGACTCATATACAAGAAATATCGGCAAATGTTAAATATTTTTCTGTCTTTTGAAAATTTTCATTTAATCGCAACAAATGAACAATTTAAATAAACAAAATTTTTGGCACGAGACAGAAAAAGTTATCGCTATTATAACTTAACCTGTGTTAACAGCTTCAGAACTTGATGGCATTTTAAACAACAGATCATAATTGGTCTGGTGTAATGTTTCGGCATGAAGCGTAATTGTATTCGGTAAGTTGACCAACGTTTCAACACTTTCATGTAGATATTTTATGAGAGTACTCGTTAATAAAAATCGTTTCGACATCCGATTTTGGGAATCGAATAAAATGAATCATGAAAAGAGATTCTAATGTAACATTCATTTTTTTAAATATTGGATCAAAAGTTTATATGTATTTTTTGGCCTTGCCTAAAACTATCCCTCTAACAAATGAATGACATCCATCTGAACGTGGTTTCAATACTGTAAAACACTAATATGTGATGTACACTCTTAATGCTTTGCTCAAAAATATTTTTTGAAAGAAAAATTAACTAAGAGGAGATGTTATATTAAATCCATTTTAGGTAATCAAATTTTTAGCGTACAAGTGATTTTGCAGAGCATATTTTCCTTACCACAAATATGATAAACCTGAGTAAAATTCATTCAAATCAAAATAAGTTTTGTCAATACATTTAACTATCACAACAGATCAGAGGATAGCCTGTTATGTTGTAAAAAGGTACTACGAATGCGAGCTTGTCCGTATCATTTTCCCTCATGGCGTGACGAATTTTGTTTTAGGAGAATGGCAATATGTGCCTGCGAAAGTCTTTTAGAAAAGATTGGGGAGAAGCTGGATTTAAGATTGGGCAGGTGCTTCTTTGAGGAATGCCTATCTCAGGATACATTACACAAGCGTTACATCTTCCTAGGGGCAAGTAGAAACAACTCTTCTGTTTACTCGACCTCCGGAATCACTAATGTAATGGTTTTTATATACTCTTCCAGATTAAATTCTTAATACACATGATTCTTCTAAATTTCATTCATAATGTGATTTAGATGAATGAGAAATATTACATGGCATGCCGAAAACTACGTATGTACACGTAGAAAAATCTTTACATGATTTAGTTCCGTTCCACAGTTGCTTTAATCATCGAATTTTTGAGCTGCATAAAAATCTTTCTTTTTTCTCATTCAAAACTTTTTACACGGATTCAAGGAAGCTGTCATCAAAGCACTTGGAATAGTAATTAGAATGAATTTAAATAATAGACTTTAGAATTAGATGTTAGAATGAAATTCGATTTTTACAAACATTAAATCCCTAATTTTATTCAGGTTAACTTTCTTTCTGCTCTTCACGACATTTTGGACTTTATTCCTAGATCTGATAAATATCTCTCAATTTTCTACTTTATACATTTTATACCTTACAAGTTTTAATCCAATTTTTTAAAATTGTGCAAGCATTTTATGGTGATCATTTTCTGTTTAATTTATTCCATTTTTTCTTCATAAAATGACATTGTGGATTTCTTTTTCATTGTTTTTAAAAAATCCTTTGTGTATATTTTCATCTATTGCCATTGTTTAAATTACAAGATACTGTTTATGAAAAAATTATAACTACAATCATTTTGTATCACATAAAATATAGAATGGTGTATTCCAACAAAGAATTTTTGTCCATTATGAAAAATTGAAAACTTAAAATCATATTAAAGAAAAGTATACATTTTCTTTGTCTGATAATAGTAAATATTTTTAAAGATAATTGAAATTTGCAGTTTTAAGATAAGTTAAAGAATAACGAATGAATCTAAAAGTTTTTTGAACACAATTCTTAGTGTTCTTGAATATTGAAAATTTCGCAAGCTACGTATGGTTTGAGTTTTTAATATTAAAATAATGCTTTAATAAAGAAAAACAAATTTATTTAAAATAAAAACTCTTATTGTAAACAGAAAATAAATATTATATTTAAAAGATAATGTAACATTTAGAATTTTTAAAAACTCTATACAGGAAGTTTTCTGAAAATAATCTTATGTAGTTTATAATAAAATGTAAACATAGCTTCAAATTATTTGTTCTATTATATAAATGTCTGAAACAAATTATGTTTCGCAATAGATATTGAAATTATATTCCGAATAGTTGTTATTTGTATTAGAATAATCGGGATAATTTGGGAGTTAGTTTTGAAACTTTGGGGAGAAAATACAAACAATGATTACTGAAACTTCTGATAGATTCCTAAGTAGCATTTGAGCAAACAGAATTTCGATGTGTTCAAAAAGAAAATCTAATTGATTAATCTATCGTGTATACCAAAAATAATATAAGATCATTTCACGGCCGATCCACCATGAAAAGGAAAATCTAAATGAATAGTCTAAATAATTCGAATAAACCTAAAATCGAAAGAATGCCTTCTAAACATGGTACGGGAAAGTAAATAAGATCATATATTACAACAAAAACAATTATAATAAACACAAAAGGTACAGACACAATAGATAGTTTGCATAAATTCTAAACGATCAATTATATTCGAGAAATCTAAAGGAACTTACAGTTCCATCGACAGCTTGTGTGGGAGTACTTTCTCTCCATCAAATCAAAATCGAAAGTGTTAAAGACAGCGCCATCTATTAAAACTACTTGAGTGTGATGATACAAATAAAATTGATCAATAGTTTTTAAATGATCACATAAATTAAAATATCTAATTTGCTATTATTTTAATAGGAATCTATATATATATATATATATATATATATATATATGTCTAGAAGTAAAATTTTGCAACCTCAAAATGTGACCTTTTATTTTTTATTTTTTTATATGTAAAATAATATTATTGATTGGGAGAACACTTGTGAAGATCGTCGTGATACAGTGGGAAAGAGCTGCGAACTAATACAGTTTTTTTTTTCCATTCACAAAAAATTCGGATTTGGAAAACCTAGTTTAAATAAAGAAAAAACTATATTTTTTCGAAACTAAAAACTAAACAGTTAAACTAGTTTTAACGAAAAACTATTTTCTCAAAAGTAAAAATTAAAATAAACTGTTTGTATTTGATAATGACACTCCTTATGCTGTTTATTCAAAACAAAATGTTGCTTATTTCCCATTTATAAAGTTTGATTTATATCGCAAAGTATGCTTTACGAAAAAAAAAAAGGCATAATCACAAAGAAAACAAAAGACTATCGCAGCCCGGGCCAATATTGATATCCTGCAGCATTATTTAAAGGAGAATTTGTTTGGGATTAAGTTATATATTTTTCGAAGTTTCATTTACATTGAAAATATAATAATGTATACATGTTATGTAAAAATTAACTAAAGCATTGAAAATATAATGGACGTTTATGACTTAAAATGTAAAATTTTAGAAACCGAATGAATTAACATTGATTTCAATATTTATATCCAATAAAAATAATTTTAGTTGATGAAAATATTATTATAGTACTGCAGTATTTTCTTTTATACTAAAGTGTTGAGGAACAACACAAAATAATGCAAAAGATTAAAAAAAATAATTTATGATGTTCAAGTACTTATTTTTATATGATCAGAAAAAATATTTGGAAATACATTTAAAATTCATTTAAGCAATTTTAATTACATTGAAACATTTAATGGGAAAATAATTGCGATTGACCAAGAAAAAAGAAATCAGTAAGTGGTCACTTGAATGTTATATTTAATGCTAAAGAAAAAAATGCATTTAATCATTTCCAATGTGTATCATTCACATCGGAAATGATTAAATGTATTTAATCAATGTGTTAAAATGTATTTAATCAAACCAAGGAAAAAAGAAACTAGTTAATAGTATCTGATTTTGTCAGATAACAGTCTAATGTTATATTTAACGCCAAAGGGGAAAAAAAAGTATTTAATCAACATTTCTTCTGAGTTTTAAAAAACAAATAAAATTTGATGAGTTGTTGTTTCTATATTCTATGAAACTCATTAATATTAATGAATATTCTTATACATTTATCTGTCAAAAACTGATTATTATTTTTATTTATTTATTTATTTATTTATTTTTTTTGAGATTTTTGTATTAAGCATGAATTAACTTTTTACCATTCGTTACAACAATCAAAGATATCGTTATGGGAATGATCTTCAGTTAAAAAAAAGACCATATAATTTTAACTTTATTTTGATGTTTTCAAACATAGGATGTGTTTTTATTGGAGAAAATCAATTTATAAAGTAAACGACTTCCTCTTGTAAGAAATTGTGATAAAAATCAAAGCGGAAATATATATTCAGACATTATTATATAGAATCAAAAATACTTATAATTATCTTCGGAACAACCTTTTAAAGTTTTATAAGTAGAAAACCATTTATAAGAAATATGTAAATTTTAAAATCTGGCCGTCATATCATTTTACTGTAGCTATTTTAACTTTTAGTTTCATATAATATAAAATAATTTATATTACAAAGAGCTCCTTGCCCTTTATTCTATTTTCCTCCAAATAATGTTATAATAATGTAATACAAAATAATTTCCCTTAATATTTATATAAATTTCTATGCATGGAATTATCAAATTGAATCCTAAATAAATAAAAATAATATAAATTCCTTTTGAGCAATATTAAAAATACGCATTCTATAAAAACTGTAATTTAATCCACTTTATACTCTTAACCATATAAAGATAAATATGCAAATGATTTAATATTATAAATGTAAAGTACAATATAGTTTCAAAAAATTTAAAAGGTGTTGACGTAACTTTAATAAATAACCTTAATTTAATGGCTTATAAAACTAAATAATTTGAAAATACGAGGAAATTTATTTCAAAAACAATTCTAATTCCCTGTTTACGTATAAAAAATATAATTTTGGGTAAAAGAATTTTAGCTGGATCGACACAGTTGAAGTTGTAACTTGAATGACTAACTCCAATCCTTTCAATTGACATATTTCGTGAAATCCCTCCTACTCTATTCACTCTCACACAAAAGAATGAAGGAAAACTCCATTCAATCGTCTTTTACCGAAATCTTGGTGGCGCCATCTGTGCAAAATTGGTGCAAGCACTTTACCAGAAAGAAAAGTCCGAATTCATCCATTCATTCCGTCGCGCGGAACCTTCAAGTTCGCAGGGTTGGCGCGATAGCTTGCGATTTTACGATCAACCACGTGCGCTGCCAGTGTGCATCTGACAGCAAGTGCTAAATAAACATATCAAAAATCGAAGAAATTACGACACATAATACAAATCAACTAAAATGTTGATGTCGAACTCCATCCTTCTTTTATTTACAATTGTGACTGTTGCCGTTTTCAAAAATGGAATTTGTTTTAATTTAGAAACTCGTCTACCGGTAATAAAATTAGGTCCGGAAAGTTCATATTTTGGATATTCTGTTGCTCAACATCAAATTATTGATGACATCGGACAACGCACAAGTGTGTGAGTACTTTTTTTTCATATGCCATAATTTATATGTTTCTTTAATCGTATTTTTTACTGTTTGATTCCTCACCGTAAAAATAATACATTAATTAGCTCGCTTTATTAGTATAGTTTGATTGATATTTAACTATATCATTGTTACAAGCATTATTATTTGGTTTTGCTTCAATTAGAGATTACGTATTTTACTTAATTTCTATACTTTTATTAAATAATAAATATTTAGAGAAATATTAAAATAATATTTAAAATTCATATAGCTGAAAGTCATAATTTTTAAGCCAAATTCGAATTCTATCTAGAGAATATATTATTACTAAATTCTTAAGGAATATATTTTTATATAGAACTAATTACATTGCATTCAAAGCGAGCTTATTATGCTCGCATATAATGTTTCGATTCTCATCTTCGATGATTGATGAATAAATATCAGTGTTCATAAGAATATAATTTTTGTAATTTTTTTTCTGGAAGATATTTTTAGATTATATGTAGAGAATATATTATTATTACATTTTAAAAGAATGCATTTTCAGATAGAACTAATTACATTGCATTCCAAGCGAGCTAATTACGCTCACAGTAAATGTTTTTTGATTCTCATATTCGATGATTGATGAATAAATTCCAGAGTTCGAAACTTTTGCAATTTTTTTCTGGAAGATAGACTCGGATATTAATACAATTCTATCCATTGCCGCTTATTCATATTGTGTGCACTGATTTGTGGCATTGTATTTACCGAAAATAGTATCACCAAGACTGTCAACAATCGTCAATCGCTTATTTTCAATTTATTTTGTTAGTTTTGGGCTTTATTTTTTTTCTTGAAAGTTAATTTAAATGACGCTTGGCCAGTGAACTTTAAAATGCGTTTCTTGAAAGTAGTTTCATGAAAATAAGGTAAAAAATGCAAAAGTTCTCTAATGTCTTTTAAATGGGACACTCTAATTTGAATAAACTTTACTGTGATTAAGTTTTGATTTTGCTTATACAGTTTGTGTGCTTTTAAATTTATCCTTTACGTGTATAAGAAATAAAATAAGTCATTAAGAACTTAATTTTTAAGCGTGTTTATAGAAATCTTGAAAATTTAAAATCACATAATGGTATCGTTTTCTCAATTTTTTTCCCCCTTTCACTCTTTTTTTTATATTTTTATTTATTTATTTATTTTTTTTTTTCTGATTACAAAATTTTTTTGGATTTCTCTCTTGAAAATATGACAGGTATGCATGCATTATGAGCGCAAGTCACAAGTTTCTTTTTATGAATCTAGCAAGATAAAAAAAAAAAATGCAAAATTTATAGCTCATATATTTTTAACTCTTGATGTACTTAGTATCTAAATTTGATATATTTAGAATAGTAATTCTTATCTGTTAAATTACTCTTGTTTAAATAAACAATAACGCTAAAATAATTGTTTCTTATTAATTGTCAATAAATATTACACATAAAATTTGAAGCCATTAATTGATTGTTTTATGGACAATACAAAAATTGAAATCTAGCATTACTATATCTAGAGAATAATAAATTAATGTACTTATAATAATAACAATTTCGTATCGAATTTTTAAATGCTATTTATTTCTCTAATTTGTGACAATTAGTTTAATATTTCGTGTATATATATATATATATATATATATATATATATATATATATATATATTATAACAAAATAATTTTTATAATAGAGTTACTATTTATGGTATTGAAAATATATTAAACATTCTTATGAAGAAATCTGGCACTTTGGTCTTTATTTCAATAGTTTGTGGGTTCAGTTCCTACCATTATGTTCGGTATTTATAATAATTCGGAGTCCACTTTAAATCTTAAATTCCGTTTATATTAGACTTCGAGTGTAAAAAGTAACTGTACCAGGATGATTAAGCCAGCCATCGAAAATTAAGGAAATTTTACTTTTAATATGATTTCACTTAAGGAGGGTAAATGTTTTCACATTTATGAAAAATTCTTAAAGTGAAGTGAAGTTATGTATAAAAATTTTGTATTTTTTTTTTTTTTTTGGTTCATTTGATTAATTCTTTGATCTATTGATAAGCCAGTTTATTTTAAACCCTTTTAAATGTTAAATTTTTTTTTTATAAAAAATAATCATTTTATATCTCTGCACTTCTCTGTGACAAAATCTTATAATCTAAGAGTAAGGTTACACTTTTTTTTAAAAATCATTTTTTTATGTATATTTGTTCCAACATGTATTGTAATGAAATATTTTCTTTAATATGAAGTTTCTATTATATATATAGAAATTGTAACTAAATTATATTTTGTCCTACATTATCTATAATCTTTAATTGGTTTAAAAACATATATTTCTGATATCAATGCATCGAAATCATTTTATTTATTGACATGAAAAAAATAAATATTTATATATCTACATTTATTTTAAAGTGACACATTTTTATTCAGTATGATAAATGTAATCATTGTTGCCAATTTTTTTTGTATCAAAATAATTATTTTCTTCTATACAATAATCCTAATGAGCTATATTTGAGTTATCCTGGAAAAAAATGCAACACAATATTTATGATGATGATGTCTTCCGAGGTCACAGCGAAATCTTATCCTTGTTATCAAGAATTTTTTTTTAACTAAATCCATTTAGTAATTAGTGAAATGACGTAATGTCATGGTTAGCAATGTTAATTATTAATGATGTCAGAATACTGTGATGATGAAGAAAGAGAAGGATGATTATATAATGATAAATGAAAAGATACTCTTAGTATGTTAACATTCTTTAAATAAGTTCCAAGTTGTGATTGGCTTAAAGAAATCATTTCTTAAGGTATGCATAACATCTTTAAAGCATGTGGAAAAAAATTTAGTTAATGAGTTTATTTTCAGTTTGCATGAATGCATAAAAGAATTCTGAAGTTGATAATCGTATGCTTCATAAAAGGAAATTCATTAAAATTAATTTTTGGTTAATTATTGTTACATTTTGCTTTCAACCTATTAATTATTATTATTATTATTTTTTTTTTTTGATATTGAGCTAAATGTTTTCATTTAATAAGATAGTTTTTAAGTAATTTCGCAACATAGAGGGAAATGTTTTCTGATAACTTCATGATCCCAAAGTGTTATTTATTGCTCTAAGTTATGATCAGAATGAAACAATTTGGATTTTGATAAGTTCTACTTATAATAAATTTCGCCTGAGAAGAGATTTGGAAGAGTATGTACATCTTTAAAATCCTATTGCATCTTATGTTTATATAACTCTTGATCAAAATACAACAGATTGGTGTTAATAATTTGCTTTATATCATAAACTGTATGAAGATTAATCTTATAAGAGATGTTTATTATATAAACTTCCCAAATGTGAGTTTAATAAAGAAACTGATGTAGAGTTGCTAATCTTTTTAGCAATGTTTTATATTAGTGGTGTAACATCTGTTGTGTGATTAATTAATGCTGCTTAATAAATAATGAAACCTTACATGTCTGTTTACAACACTAATCTTTCGATTACCATGTCTTTTTATATCTTCTGAGTTTCGAATTTTTATAGTATACCATGACGAAGAGAAGAGAATTGAAAAAGTTATAAGTATTCATTCTGACTAATATTCTTAGTCAAAATTGGTGTACCATACCTCTTTTGGTAAAGTTTTCAAAGCTCTTACGACATTGATCTGTAACTATATGCAATAAAAAGCTTGCAGAGTGAAGGTGACGAAAGCTTTTTTGAATAACCACAACATAGCGTTGTTCGTATTAACTCGATGATCTTTAGTAAAGTTAGATTAGACTCATTACCAAGTAGTACGAATCTATTTTTATCAATCAACATTTTTGTTGTATTTGCAATAATATCGTTGATCAGAAATAATTTTAATGTACTAAAATTTTATTTTTTATATAAAAAAAAGAAAGAAATTTCTTAAGAAAAATGTGTATCAGAAAAAAAAGATCGATATTTTTATACATATATTATACACAAATAAAAAAGCATGATAACAAATTTAAAAATAAATTTTATCTTATGAAAGGGCTGTAAAATCAAAAACTTTTGATGTTTGCAAGGAACAGTTTTTGATTATATATAATAATAAATTTTTTTTTATAAAAAAGTATAATTAAAATAAAAAATATAGAACAAATATTTTTTTTTAATTTTCCCTTAATTTTAAATTACTCACAAAAAATGTTTTAAGTTGAGAGCAAACACAAAAATTTTTAAAAATTAGTTTACTGTGATGCCAAAGAACAAATATGTGAGGAGAATATAAGCCAAATCTGTAGTGGAATTTTTAATGATTTTGACAAAAAAATTATCTTCGATGACAATGACTTTTGGTAATCAGCATGACAAATTTTTTTTTCTGGAGGCATTTTTGAATGTGACTGTTCTTATCATATGAATGTCTTATGCACTCTGGTTTTTTCAGACGAAAATAATCTAAATGCTGAATTCCTTCTCACTTATTTTCAGAAAATGGCGTAAAAGAACAAAGTGCGGGGTTACAGTAAATACCACTTCTTGCAAGACCTATCTGTTTAGGTATGACTTCGCTATCAAATTGGGCGCGATATCGTACGTGGGAGCTTAAGAAACTGATTAAAACAAGGCGAGAGTTACGCTGATAAGAAAGTGCTTATGAAACCTGTCTTACCTTGAGGTTCGAGAGCACGTTTCATAAAGAGAGCACTTTCGAAAAAATTTTTTTATTAAAAAAATACCCTCTTTACCATCCAGAAGGAAATATTTTTTGAATTCCACATAAGTTAATCACTGCTTCGATTCACTAAATTGTTTTATGGCTATTTCTTTTTTCAAAGACAGCAAAAACGGAACCTAATGCATTTAGTTTCAGGTAGATGGCTATTATTAAATTCACTCGCATCGTTTTAGATGTTATGATAAATCTGAAAAAATTTTTCTAAAAGCGATTTCTATAAAGCTTTATCGTAACTTAATATAATAGAAAAAGTACCATGGTTTGAATTTAGCCACAGTTGAATAAACGAAAATGAGTGTTTGCCATTGCATTGCAGATGGCGAGATAACTGAAGGCGGTGGTTGTAATGGATTTCAAAGTCCACCATATATTTATTCCGAGAAGGATTTATCTTGACTGTGAATTGTATTCATGTCGCAAGAACGAAAATTCTAAAACATTCTACGCATACACTCAAGCAGACGCTTATTCATTGTTTTATTCATCAGTAATTGGTATATAACCTAATTACTAATGATATTAGGTTGGGGAAAAAAGTAATCCATTATTTTTGCGGTAGACGTCTGTAGTGATCGATATCTCGTGAGGTATCTATCAAACAATTTCAGATTTATACTCGTTGGAAAGGTGACATTTGACACTAAATATCCTCTTGTGGTTTTTTTGTTTGATTAATTCAGTTACGAGTACAAGGTTTCAAAAATGGAAGACAACAAACAGAAAATTCGATACATTTTAGTTTTTCTTTTATAATGGCGAAAATGCTAACCAGATGGCTAAAATTGCGAAAGGTGTTTATCGTCCTATATATGACTGTAACAACCAGTTACGCACAATTTTGGCTTCGTCGATTCCGTTTGGGTATTTGGATGCTAAAGATGCACCTCGCATGGATACAACATCGTCGAGAATGTCTCTAAAATATCAAAAATTATCAAACTTAACAGCATGCCAGCAGGCGTAGCTTCGCACAAGACCTAAAAATCTACATGAAAACTAATGGACTACTGGAAAAATAATGGATTTCTTTTTCCCCAAACTAATATTTATTCATAAATAATTGGTATTAATTTTGTCTAGAAAAACGAATTCTTATAATTAAACCTCGTAGAGTCCGTGAAATACAAATTGAGTTTTTGTTTTCTGGGTTTACATCTGTTACTTTCAGTTTTCCAGGTTACCTTTGTGACACAAGAATACAGCCCGCGAACACTCTGTCTTAAAATGTCCTGCCTAAAAGCAAGCTATGTGCTATAGTTTCTCAATTGAATACTTCAGCTGCCAGACTGTTATTAAACAGTAGCATGAATTTTCATTCTAAATCTTGTTCTAGTTTAAATTTCAAAATTCTTTGTACTGAATAACAAGACTTTTAATTACTATTGGATTTAATTTCCGGACAGAAAATTGTTTGTCACTCCACAAATTATTCCTTCAAATATGTATAAAAGTTTTGCTCGTTAATTTACTTTTTATATTAAACACTTAACATTAGCACACCATAAAATTTAAGCACAATGTTAATGACAAATTCTGTATGCGGATCTTATTGTTTATTTTCTCAATTTTAGTATTATTTTTTCTAGATAAAATTTAAAAGTAGTATCTTCTTAGTGTAAAACTGAAAAATATAAAAAATATCTTTATGTAAAACATTTTTTATTTCTTGTTCATTTATTTTAACGTGAAATTCATGTATTTTTTAGTAAAAATTCATAAAATATTAAACAGCTTTATAACTATAAAAGCTCATTTTTTGATTAAAATAGCAAAAATGGCATGTCACTCAATTTTTCTGTATTTTGAAAATAATTTTCAGTGAATTAAAAATCATTGAAAGTAAATAAATAATAAGTTTAAAATTTTTTATAAAAAATAATTCTAAAATGAACATAAACATTTAAAAACTAATAAAAAAAATTATATCATTTTTTAAATTTTGCTTAATTATAAGGAATCCCTCGATTTGAAAAGTATTTTTAGAGCTTTGAATTAGGTAAAGCATGAATTTTGATGTAAATTAATTTCGATTATAACTTAATATAGTATGCACAAAAGTATTCATATCGAAACAATTTTTCGCAATACATTATTTAATAAAAAGTTGTTTCTATATCACCTCATGTTTTTCTCTAACTTAAATGTAAGATAACTGATATTTTTACAAGCTTTCAATCTTTCTGAGAAAAGTATGAATATTTTTCATTACTTAGGATTAAAACTTATTAGTATGATTCTAAATTCTCTCTTAAACAAATTTTGTGGAATTTCCTGATTTTTATTAATATTGTGAGCTTAAAATTTTTGTTTAATCATCCCTGCATAAAATAAAATATTTTTTTTAATCATTTAAAGATATTTTTGTTATTATATAGCTATCTAGAAACATTTGCATATTATCATATGATTATAAGAACGAAATTATTAATATAAGATTCTTATTAATTCTTTTTTAAATACAGAACTTTAATTTTAAATCATGATATATATATATATATATATATCATTTTTTTATATATATATATATATATATTTAAAATTAAAGTTCTGTATTTAAAAAAAAAAGAATTAATAAGAATTATATATAAATAATTTCTTTCTTATTTTTTTTTTTTTTTTTTTGTTTCTAGATAGCTATATAATAACAAAAATATCTTTAAATGATTAA
>JAPDSC010106962.1:32671-53524 GCA_026290005.1 Latrodectus geometricus
TAATTAGCAACAAGTTGAAATATAATGGAAGTATTCAGAAAACCAACAAAACCATTTAGTATTCTATTTGTAAAATCATTATTTTATAAACTTTTGCTTTAAATTCTGAAAAATTGATTTACAATTTTCTAAAAAGGAAAACTAAATTGAAACGTTCGATATCTTTTTATGAATTTTAAAATTCTGTTTCACTCAAATTTAATTTAACATTAGTGGTTGGTATTTTAGCATATTATCGAACCAATTTTCTGTCCATTATGTGGTTAACACTGCTGTCAAGCCCTCTTCATTTGGCATGTTGTGACCCCTAAAGAGCATGACGTGTCTGGAGGTTCAGGGATGTCTCCCACCCTCACATTTGGGGTGAGTAACGAGCCATATCGATTTGCAATTGACGAATGGCTCCCTGTATTCGCCACCCTTCAAAGACGTCAATTCCCACTTTTGGTCATCAATTGACTTCACTCTGCAACTGTTGTTCCACTTCACCAATGGGAATTCACAACTCCCACATGTCATAATAGGGGACAGTCGACGGTTTCCACAATTTCATAATGTCCATTGTATTTTTGAAAGAAAATTTGAACTTTGTCTAAAACATATTTTAAATTCACCTTACTATTAAGGACTGTTGTTACTTTAAGTTCTCATTATTTTATAGTATACATTCTTTAGAGTACCAATTAAAATAGTTCATTCAGACTCTGTTTGGACACTTTTGCAAAAAGTGCCAGATAATTTTGCTCCTGTGTCAAAACTTTACGTTTGTTGAGAGTTTCGATTATTTTGTGATATTTTGAGCTCAGTTTATTGATAGGAAATGTGAGGTGTATATAATCTTAGTAATTTCGTACTAAGGATTATATAATTTGCATTTTTAACAAGCTTTTGCTTAGCACATTTAAATTTTCAAACTGTTTCTTAGAAATTTTGTATTACGAAAAAAATAGCTACCCGATTACTTTGACAAGAAATGTATATCCTGGAACTCTATATCTTAAGTAGATTGCGAGTTGAAATATGTAAATAAACAAATGATAAAAAATAAAAGCAATTGTTGTCTTGTGCCAGCTAGGCTGGCAATATGAGGTGCGCTGCTACACTTTTCCAACTGAACAATTCAGTCCGACTTAATCAGTACACAAATGTTATAGTTACCCTTTTATACATTCACAAACTATTTATTCAAGGAAAGGACAAAGATAGGAGAAAGAGAAATTAAATTATATTCATGCCCAAGCCGGGATTCAAACCCAGGAGTTCTCCATCCACAAACATGACCAAGCAATTATATAGTAATAGTTGATGGCAATGTTCCCCAAAAGTTTGATCTTAAGCCAATTTTTCCTGAATTAAAAACATTATTTGTTTCAGAAATCTCATGAATTATCTGAAAATTAATGGTTTGTTATCAAACAGGCAGTAAATATTTTAAGAAGTCTTACAATAACTTCCTGGTATTCTAGGCAGCTCTTAAAAATAAAGGCAATTATTACAAAAGGATTATTATTTGGGAAAATAGTGATTGCTTATAACCTTAAATGTGTCATAACAAATTAGGATTTAGTACAAAACATTTTCGCCCGATTCTGAATTAAAACTGGGAAAAAAAAAAAAAAAAAAAAAAAAAAAAACATCTCATATATGGTAAAGAATTGTCAAATCATCTAAAAACTGTGTTTTGCTGTTCTGAAACATGATTGTTAGTTTAGCTATTTTACTAAGAACAAATTTTTTAAACGACAGCAACATTAATACCAAATGACTTTTTCCCTATATTTTTATCACTAATTATAATTTTCATTTATTTATTTTATTTTGGAAAAAGCAAAATAAAATGATACATAATATTCAGTTATGTTTTTTAAAAAAGTTTCTATCGTAACATATTATTTGTGGAAAACTCTAGTATTTAGTTTAAACAAAGTTCAATGGCTTCTGCTATTTATAAATATGTAGTTATGTTTATAACATTCTAAGAATCACCAATCTAGCCTTTTGATTGCATTCTTTTGAGCAGAAAGTTCCTGACTAGGAATTAGTCACTGTTGAACAATGGAAATATTTGTTATGCGTTTTTTAATTATTCTGTCGAAGTGAATGATTATGACATCCAGGCATTTTTCTTTTCTTGGAGATGCATAATCATGGCATTTTGTAAAATGTTCTTCCCGGAAAAGTAGCAATTGTATTGATGCTAAAAAGTTTTATACTTTTGAATTGGGAAGTTTTCTTCTATACTGTGAGTGAATGAGCCCTAGTATACTTATATCTAGTTCTGAATTTGGCTTTGCCCGTTAGAAGGAACCTACCATGGTGGGAGTTTCTGTAATTTATAAACAGGAATCAAACAGCAGAATCCCTGTAATTGACCTGTCCCTCTCAGATGTATTTCTCTTGGAGGATATTGATTCTAGCCGCTTTCAATGAATGCGATAGATCTTAGGTTAAATCGAGACTCGAACTCATTATCTGCCAGCAATGAGAACGACATCCTAATCAACCAGACCACCTGCCTTGTAAAATTGTCTAATATATAGTTGTGTATCATACAGTTAAATTCCTTATGTGAAATCAAATGTATGATATTTTCTCTCAGTTCTATACAAATATCATTGCTGTTATAAAAGTTATTGAGGGAATGAGTTTGTACTTGATTATCAAATAAAATCATAAGATTCTAATCTTATAGTGGATTGTGTTTAAATACAATTCAAATTCAAATAATATAATTTATACTTTCAATTTTTAAACACTACCTTTTTCTGATCAATATTAAAGCACCATAAATATAAAATTAGAATTTAGTCCCATCCTTACTACAATTTGCTATTAGAAATTTTAAACTGTAAAATTTTTTATTTTAAGAAAATTTTTTTTGTGATCTCTATGATTTTATTTTTATTATGAGGGAAACTGTAACTTGAAAAGTAGAAATAAACATGTTTCGTAATGATTGAAAAATGTTTTCGTATCTTATGTAATAAAAGATTTCTATGTGCACGAAATTAGTTCTTCATTAAATTATTTACGGATATTTTGCTTACGAGATTCATTTTATTTCTTCCGAAATGCTTCATTAACCCATAACCAACCTCTTCCTCTGTCCGTCTGGTTCTTCCCCTAACTTTTGAAAGGAGTTTTGAATTCTACAGCCCTTTCTGATTATTCACACGCAACTGCTCGACAATCTAAAAGGAAGCAATTCGAATCCCATCTCAATAAAAGGATATTTACATCTCTTCTGCGCGCCCAAATTGCCCCATGCCACACAAAGCCAGCCCCACCGGATACATCGGGTCTTCTTACCCCACTGTTTATGCATTATGGATGAGTGATTTTTATCTCAATTCGCTCTCCAGCTTCCTTATAAATTTCTGTTGTGAAATGCTGACGGGCCCACTCGGATACAATTACAGTTAGTCCCGTTATCGCAAACACTGTCTTGTTTTCTTGCCAATTGACATAGTGACAAAGGGGACATGGTAAAGCAAAAAGCTGAAATGTAAGATGTATTTTAAATTAGATGAGCTTTGTGGATTGCTTGGTATCGTAAAATGTCCCACAGATATTAATTTTATCGATCTTTTTATAGGGTATTTTTTTTTCTTATTTGAGAAAACAAAATTATCTCCCTGTACACCAAGGAATATCACACAGGGCCCGAAGGTATAACTAATGTACTACATATTATCTTAAAGACAAATCACGAGATGAAAATATATATATATAAAAGAGAAAAAAAAAAACATGAGTTTATTTTCATCTTTAGGGAATAATATAAATATTTACTGTTTTAAAACTTAATTATTAACGAATAAAAGTCTTTAAGACAGAAATACTTTATAAATACGCTATTGAGCAGTTCAAACAACAGTGAAGCATACCTATAAAAATATTAAGTTTTTCAAATGCAATCAGAGTGTCTTTACTTATCAATTTAAATAATAAAATTAATTTTGAAATTTATTTTTGAACATTAGTTTAAATTTTAGAAATGAAAATATTAAAGTTAATTTCAAGCTCAATATAGTACAGTTATTACATGCACGTGATTATTTTTTTTAAATCATTAAACGCCTCCAAACATAATGATCTAATACAGATTTTTCAGAGATTTTAACATGAAAAACTGTTTACACAAATCATAAAACTGGATGAAATTTTTAAAACTTTTAAACGTCTAGATGATTATTTTTACTTGTAAACAGTAATAAATGTGATTGAATACCAAGTTTTTTCATTGTTCTTTATACACAATAGTTTATTTTAGTAAAAATTTTCAAAAATGTAAAAGCACAATTTATTTGAAGAGAAAATTCACTGACATTAATATTTTTATTTAGAAACTATTCATTCTTTGTTGCCAATTTTTTTATGGTTTTTCATATAATTTTCTATTAATTAGAGTGGACTATTGTTTGAGAGGTATTCTACCGAGATTAAAAAAAATACCTGTTAACTCTTAATATTTTGATTTAAATATAAGTATGAATTGTTCAACTGTATTTTTTACATACATATATATATATATTTATAAATTATTAGAAATAATTTTACGTAATTTGATTTTTAATAAAATTATGAGGGATATTCTTAATTTCTTCACTTTATTATTTTAAAAAATTTAAGTTATTTAAAATCATTACAAATAGCACAATAATTAGTTAAAAACTGATTGCAAAAAGTTAAGATTAATGTTAAAATAAGGAAATATATATAATTATTAACAAATAAAATAAATTATTAGCAATAGCACAATATTTCGAACGGCACCATAAAATTTTACTTATTTTGTAGTATATGAGATACAAGCTTTATTCTTTTTAATTTCTTAACATTATTCCTTAATCTTATATTTTTTAACTTTCCATTATTCTATAAGCTGCCGTATATCTTTTCTACATGTCATGCTTACTGAGTGTACTATTTTTTAACTCAATCTTCTGTATGCAAACATAACTATTTTGGAATTTATTTTTCAAGCAGTACAAGTAGGTCATATAGTGTGCAATTATAAATTCAAAAATTTATTCTATTGCATAGAATAATTGAAGCTAATAACTTTTTAAATTATACCAAAAAATCAGCTATTTAATTATTTAGCTATTTTATGAATATGAAGATAATTGGATCTAGCTAAATTGACATAAAAGGAGATATATAGTTTACATTATCATACACACAATATGCTAATTTCAGCTAAATATCTGAAGAAGTTTATATAATGCTTATAAATAATGTAATGTGTGTGTAGAAAATGAGAATAATTTCATACATTTATTTATACAATTGACTCGACCATTTATTTGTTTATTTTACTTCCTTAACAAATTACGAAATTCGTTTCGAGCTGTACAATGGATAGATTAATAACACAATACTTTTGTAAGATGCCTATTGTGTTTATGGTATTTAGGAAAACATTTAATAAACAAATTACCTTATTATGAAAACATAGAAAACTAGTAACACCTTCAATATTATAATTTTTTTTTTTAAATATTGGTATTTATTTCCCCTTAAATTTTACTAGATTCATTCATATTCTTACAATTTATTTTGTAAAATGTGTAGAGAAACGATTATCTAACCTTATCAATGTTAAAGCACATATTACATAACTTTTATATTAGAAGTTAAATATATATAATATATATAACTCTTAATATAAAAGTTACACTTCATGCTAATATTTTGAAATTTTCTTTTAAAACTAATCTTGATTATTTTCAATGAATTTATTACGATTAATATTGCTTAAAAGGCTTTTTTTAATTTTTCACTAGCTATCATGCTTTTAAAAATTTTGAATAAAATTTAAATATAATTACACTAAAATATTAAGTATAACTACAACTTGTAATTTCAAGTATTGTGAGTTTTTACATTTTTAAAATAATTTAATCATTTATTTTTTATATCTTTATTATTAATAATTTCTACATCATTAACGTTTCTTAAATTTTAAGTGCAGAGTTATATTTATAATTGTTATATTTTTTGTGTTGTTACGCTAAAAAACAATAAGAAATAATATTAAAAAATTAATTCAATATGTAGAAGTTTCTTGTACTAATTTTTTTTACTTTAACAATGGAAATATTATACACTTTGCTAAATGAAAAAGGAAAAAAATAATTTTTTGAAATTAACTTATTTATTTAAATTTCTTTCCTTGGAAAATCGAAATTTATAATTTTCAAAGTAAAAATTAAAAAAAAAATGCTTTTAAACTTTTTTTTATCTTGAAAAACTGATAAACTTGTACAAATAAAATGTCATTAATTTTAGTATAAATGAGTAATTTCCTAGAAAATTATACTTAATCAGATCAAACATTTATATATTTAAACACATATATGGTATAATAATACTATATGAATAGATAAATGACAAAAAAATTTTATGCGTAAATAAAAACATATAAAATATCATTTCACTACTAATAATAAATAAAACCTGATGCAATGAAATATAAATTGAATTTTTTTTTAAACTATTGTTTTCTATATTTAAAAAACAATACTTTTTATTTTTCAAAAAGTATTAATTAAATATATCAGGTTTATATTTTTTTTATGTTGTCAAGAAACATATTTGCGAAATATTGTTCATTAAAAGAGATTTGTTAACATTAAATCAAATACCAGTGATGAATTAGAGTTATAACTTTTCCTGTTATAAAGAAACTTATGCTTAAACTAATTTTCTTAAATATTTCCTTATGTCTATGCTTTGGTTAAGGTAACGAAAATTAAATTCAAAAACTTATAGTGGATTATATGGGTAAAGAAAATAATGTACAAAATATGGAAGAATACAAATTTTCTAAAGCAAATTACATTAATAAATTTACTTTGAAATTTTTTATTAAAAAAGATCAACACATTATTGCATTCAGTTGACATTTGAAAATATACGTAACTGTTTATCATTTAGATATATTGTTTAGATTTCCAAGTACATATATAAAATACGATATTTTATGACCTAATTCTATCTAGAGTAGTTCTATGTATTGCTAAAACGTGGTTAAACAGTTGTTAACAACTTTAAATGTCAGTTTTAAATTGTCCACCCATTTTAAAGAAATATAATGTACAGATAAAATGAAAAGTAGATATACAGGATTGCAAGTGACAAATAGGAAAATTAATATTCGACATGATATTAGCAAATAGAAAAATTCTGCAGCTGAAATAATGATTTAGTTTTAGTTCCAGAAATCGTGCTTTGTAAAAGACAGCTGTCATAATTCTGGTCGGCTACAACTTGTAATATCGTAGATAACCTTGGATTATAATTTTGAATTTTTCCAATTTAATTCTTTATTCGTTCATAATAATTTATTTAAAAATATATTAAAAATATTTCCTTTGAAAATGATAGATCAAATTAGGAATTTTTTTTTTAAATAAAAAAATCGTTTTTTAATTTTTTTTATAAATTTTGTAAAAAATTTCAACTGTTTAAAAATTATAATTCTTATCAAGTAAAAATAAACGAGATTTATAAATCCATAAATTATTGAAATTTATAAAATTTTTTGAAAATTCATATTTTATGATGGTTTTTCGCAATTCGTTAAAATATAATATCGTTATTATTTTTAAACATTTATAAATGACTACATTTAGTAGTAGAGCATTCAAAGAAAAGATTTCATTCATTACACATAAAATACACTATTATTGTTATTTCAGATCGTTTGGATATTTAGTTGTGATTTATTATAAGATGTAATTTAGGGGTGTTATACTAAATTTTCTTGAAAGTTCTTCGATCCTGACTATTGTTGAGCAATGAGTTCGTTTAACATTCAACGATCGATATTAATAAACTACTTGTAAATTTTAAGTGCTACATAAACACATCACCAAAAGCCGCAGTGTCTTGGTTGGTTAAGGCATAGCTTTCATCATCGGAGGGTAGTGAGTTCGAATCCTTGCTTAATTAAAGATCCGTCATAAATACTAAAGGTTGCTGGGTCGTGGGAAATAGATCGTAGTCTCAATGTCCTTTAAGAGAAATGATTCCTCTGGGGGTGTTAGGTCAAATATGGAGGGTTTTCTGCTTGATCCCTGCTTCTAAATTACCAAGATTTTCTCCTTGTTGTTTCCACTTAACTGGTAGAGCCCAACTTTGGGATAGAAAGAAGTATGTTCACAGGGTGTTCTGCTGATAGGGAAGTATGCTGATGTGACAACACTCATGCACCAATCAAGGATATGAATTATATTAAATTGAAGACCAGTATAATACCTACAAACTTGAAGTTGAGAAATCGATGCTGCTTTTCTACTTTTTATGAACGATTTTAAAGGGGGAGCCTTGAGAGTTTTCCATGTTTCCTCTCATATGCAGTTTGTTAATAAAATAGATCACATTAGTATCATATTCTCAGCTTAATTTAAGAATAATTTTTTTAAAAAAGTAAATAATTGAAAAGAAAAAGTTATTTAAAATGTAAATTTGGTAACCAAGAACAGAAAACACAATCCAGTGTAGTTATTAGTGAAATTTTACATGTAAACAAAAACCAGATTTAAATTGCATTGAAATACGCGTTTTTTATTTATTATTCTGACTTAGAGAAGGATATCTAATAAAAATGATTTTTAGCTTTAATTTTTAGCCTTATAAAGAATATAATAAAACTTTTCTTTAAGTAATATACCTTTAATGGAAAAATATTTTTTATTTTATTTATTTCTAAATTTTTTCTAATTTCAATAATAAAAATGCGTATGCTTTCAAAGTAGCTGAGTTTCACATTTTAAAATTATATTTATTTCTATCTTCAGTTCTTGTTCATTTATTCTGGACAGTATACGACTTGATCTATTTTATGGTCTTCATAAATGTTCCATTATGTAAAAAAAAAAAGTGAAAAAAAAAATATAAAATAAAAACGAAGCACTGAAAAACAAAATGAAAAATTTACCGATATAAGCTTTATATCTGCCTGCAGGTTGCCACCACCCTAAGAGGGAGGGGTGCCCTCTACACTCGGCTGGTGGCCTAATGGAACAAAATAGTTGAGCCAAAAATTTTCCAGAATAACAAATTGCGGCCCTTGCCCATTAGGAGGATGGATGACCGTCAGCCCTTGAGGAATGAGGGCTAGTTTTCGTAACTCAAAATAGCACCTTTTTCTGCTCTGGCTTTTTTTTGCGATAGGTTGCCATTAATTATTAGAATTTATTAACGTAAACAGATCTTTTTGCATTAGATAACGGTTCGTGCTTGTAGGGGCATGAGAACTAATGACACGCAATCATTTAGTGACATTCCTGTTGATTTGTTTCCGCTTTTAGGAGAATTCCTATTTATGTGTCCACGCCTATAGAATTTTAGAATGTCAATTTAGTTTAGAAGTGTTCTCTAATTAGTCGAAAATTTACACGATTATCTTGAAAAATTCATGATTCCACATTTAACGTATCTTTTGAATGTTTAACGTCTAATTAATAACCGTAATTTAAAAATAATCCAGCATTAGTAATAGATTATACTTTCACTTGCGTGTTCCTTCTGTATGAATAATCTTTATGTAAGCAATCTTTATATACGTATTTATATGTGTAATCTTTTCAAATATTGTTGTAATTTTAAAGAATTCATAAAATTTATTATTTGAAATTTTGAATACATTCAGTGTAATGGTATTGAAATATTAAAAATAGGGTTTGTTGTATTAATATTGAGTATTCCAGAGTATAAATTCAATTTTCATCTTGTTTTAAAATTTTTAATGAAGTTTAATTATTTTTTTCTTCATTTAAAAAAAATAATGACATGATAATAAATCAGAGACTTGATCATGAACATTTACGAGTTTTTAATTTCAAAAAATGATTTTCTACACAATTATTCGTTTATTTTTTCGTCCTCCAATATGTCATTTTATCCACATAGCTCAAATTCCTCCCATAATTTTGTTAAATATATAACAGACATTTAAAAAAAATTCCAACACGTTGGTGTAAAATCATATTGTGATAGTAAATTTTTAATTCATTTTAATTGAATGAAAATAAACTTAGTTACTTATGTGATAATGTAATATAGAAGCATGTTATTAATATTATATCATTGAAAATAAACTTTGATATCTAACTAATTCATTGCTTCCTTAAAATGTTTATTTCATTTTCACAAATTTAGTCCGTAATTTCGATATTAAAAATAAAAGTTCCGAATTAGTTCTTTAAAGCAAAGGAAACTATATCACTATTAAAATAATATATATAATCACTATTAAAAAAATTTGGCAATAATTCCAGGTGCAATAAAATGTTACAAAATAAGAAATGTAAATTTTTTTAAATAAGAACAATAATTTCAGAGAATAAAATTAGTGCGCCTATTGGAGTATATTGTACATTAAATTTTATATTTTGTCACAGGTTTTTTTCTTTCTATTTTTATAATTTAACGAATTAAATATGGTAAAAAATTGATGTAAATTATCATAAAAGATATAATATGTGTTAAATAATATACATCAATAAAATAACTCATATTTAATAATTTCATGTGATACTACATGATGTATACGTTAATTTATTATTCTTGAAGATATAATCTTGTGGAAAGTTTTTTTTTTTACAATAACAACTAACATAAAACATTTTAAATGCGTTTTCCCATTAAAAACAGGCTTTAATTTTAATGGATATAAAATGCTGAATTTTAAAAAAACAAAAGTTTTTGTTTTTCATAGTAATAAAGAATATTATACTAAACCCTCTCATCTTGAAAAAATGGTTCGAAAAGAAGAGCATAATTTGTCAGTGTAAGTACACAACATCTGCAGGCACTGCATCCAGGTAAGATAAAACGAGCTGATAGAGGTGTTTGCTCAGGGTATGAGAATTACGAGAAAGTAGTTAATATCTTATCTAAGCTGATAAAATTCGTTTTCCCGGTTTGTTTGGTCTTAAATTACCAAGAAAATGAGTTTCTATCCAGCGGGAAGTTGCATTGCCAGTAAAATCGTAAGAGAACAAACTTATGACGTCATGAAACTTCCATATTATCACAGTTGCTATAGGCTTATTTATTTTTATTTTTCATCATATAACGGTTTTTTACCTTTCACTATTGTTGGAAAAATTTCTGTATGAAACATTTCCTGTTTTTATATAATATATTAAGACTTGTATACTTTATGAGGAGAGTTGAAGAAAGATAAAATAATATATTTAAATTGTTATTTATTGTTCTATTGTTTATAATTATTTAAATTAATTACAAATCGTTTTATTTAAAACATTGTGTAAAATGTAGAAATAAAATTTAGCATAAAAGTAACAATCTGAATTAATTCTTTAAATGTTTGTTTTACAAAATAAATAAATAAATGGAAAATAAACAACTTATCAAATAAATTTTGAATTTAAAGTAATTTTTGATGATATAATATAAATAATTCCTTTAAAGCTTCATTTTATCAAATATTTTTTATGCTTTATTTAATGAAAATTAATTTTTATTAATTTGAACTAATTAAACATAATTATAATGGAAAATCTTAGTCCTTTAATAATTTTTAAAATATATATCATTAGGTTAATGAACAATTTTTATAATTATATGTCAGAATATCAGAAATTACTTTTAATAATGTTATTAAGTAAAGGGTGTGTTGCAGAATTCATTGTTATTGTCTTTGTTTAAATACCTGAAAAAGATTCTTCTAAAAATTTGAATGATTGATCATGATAAATGGAGAAGTAATTATGGATGTTCTCAAAATTTATTTATTTGGCCTTGAAACTCTAAAATTCATTTTTCGAGTCACAGACAAGAAAATAAATTTTTTTTTTTATTATTTTTTTTTTTTTATTATTTTTTTTTTTTATTTTATTTTATGTTATTTTAATGTGAACATTTTAATATATTTTTAATGTTTATGTCCTTTCTAAGTAAACATATTTTGTTATTACTTCCCTACCGTTAAGAGACATTTTATTTCATATATTGTTAAATATTCTTATTCAATCATCTGTGTTTTATCCTATACCACCATTTTTATTTTAAAGTTAATAAATTACCCTGAATTGAATAATAAATGCATGTTGGCCTGCATCAAATAACTAATGAAATAACTGCTATTTTAATTTCATGAAATAGTTTTGCTGAAATTGAATAATTCTCGTAATTACCAAAACTTTTAAGTTTGAATAACTCATAAATAATGTGCGAAAATTCTGAAAATAGCAGATGTTTCTTTTTCATGCAGTAGGCTGATTTGACACCTGCTGGAAAGATCATACTTCCTACTTGATTGAACTGTGGAATATTCATCATCGCTTACATTTCAAGCTGGTATCAAAAGCGCCGAAATTTTAAGGCTTATTTTTCCAGAGAAGCCGTCAGTATAGATCTCATTTGAGAATATTTTTTTAGCCTAGTTGTCATGATTTTTCTGCAAAATTATGTTTACATGGCGCAAAAAATCTTTTTTCTCTTTGCATTTCATACAAATAAACCTGAGATTTGTTATGAAGCTATGTTAATTTATTAAATGATGCATACATGTACGTTGAATTAGCCTATAATTATTTTTGGACTTTAAAAAAAGGAAATGTTTTTAACAGGAATTATAAAGTGTAACATAAATAAAAATTTAAATTTAAAAATTGATGTTTTGAAGAAAAAATTTATTTTTTTATATAATATACCTTTTGTAATATTTCACGTGTAAGAATAAAATTGCTGTTTGAATAAAAATATCATATTTTTTATTATGCACTTGATAATGAGAATATATTTGCTTCAAATTAATTTATCTTAACATTTAACATTCTTTAACATAAGTGATACGCAATGCATGTAAATATAATTCTTCTGTCAAAATATTAATAAAGATTCTAATTGCAAAGGTATAATACATCATTTTACGGTAAAAAATTTAAAATTCCATGTTATTACTCGCATTTATTTTATTTGATCCGTTGTTGTACAAGTGTATACATATATGTCATAATTTTTCAAGCAAATAGTTTCTTAAGTTTAAAAGAAATCTCAAATTAATTTAAAACAGATTTAATCGCGTTTTTATTAGATTTTCTTTTAATTCCAAAATAAATTTGTTATAACCTATTGTTGTATAAATTATAACACATCTGTATATGATAGTTATTGTTTTACTTTTTAGTTATTATTTTATTTTATTTTTAATTAGTATTTAAAGTAAGATTCTAATTTCTTCATTTTGCCCACTAAATTCAGAAACAATTTTTTTTTATTGAAAAATGAATTTTCTAGATTCAGTATTTGATTTCGAGCTCAGAACTTAAGAAATATGTTTTTAACAAATGGAAGAAAAAAGTATTAACCTCTTTTGAGTAATCTCTAAAGAATAAAAAATAAGAGAAGAGTTATCTTAAATATATCCGTTTCGCTATCCTTCATACTTTTTAAAAGACCTCCTGCTACTTTAAGCAAAATGTTTGAAGAACTTAAATGGCATCATTATTGTCAGGTGCCCTGCCACTTTAGCTATTCTCAAGTATGAGATACGAGTCTCCATCATGTTTGAAATTCCTTTTATTGTGACATTTCTTTCGGTGCCAAACAAAGGATGACACTGTTCTTCTGACCCTTCCGCCATCTCGTCAAGAGCTTTCGTCGCTTTTTTTCAGAGAAACATCGAGTTTCTACCCGAAAACAGTTAGTCCACCAACTTGAATTATTGTTTCAATGTTTGAGGTATGGTTTGGGGAGCGCAATTACTGTAGCCACACCGCCGGAGGCCTAACCTTTTTGAAACGTTGATTGTTTTATAAGTACTTTGGGTCTGATATGAAGAAAGGCATAAACACTTCAAAGTAGAATTTTTATCTCTCAAATCTTCCATCGTCTAATATGATTTGTGTATTACTATTTGACGCAATGTTAAAAGCTAGACCTAAATGAAAAAAAGAATTTTTCAAATGCCAGTTCTAATAAAATATTACTTTTCTGTATTTTTCTCCCCTCTAATGAAAGTATGGCATTTTTTTAGTTTTGTCAAATTAATCATGCTGAGAATTTTTTCACGAATGTAAGAAAAATATAAATATTGATAGTTGAATGACGTTTTTATTTTATTTTATTTTTATTTATTAATTCTTTTTTTTTTTTTTTTTTTTTTTTTTTTTTTTTTTTACATAGGTTTAAAAAATAAGTTTGGTTCAAGTTATTCACAAATTAATATATTTTGAAAATAATTTAAGAATTTCTTAATTCGTAAGAGTAAATCCAATTTTTCTCAGTTTTATATTATTTAATTCTCATTCAAGTTATTTTTCAAAAATTAAAAGCTAAATAAAATATAGTTCATATATATATGTATATATTTAAGGTTTAATTTCTAAAATTCTCTCAAAACTTTTTTCGTGATTTGAAATTTAAATTATAATTATCTAAAGATTTTTAGTTTTTAAACTTTTTGACTGTTATGTTTTTTTGCCAGTTTTACTTTTGAATTTTAGTAAATAATATATAAGAAATACTGAGTTAGTTTAAATGCATGTAAAGAATTATTTTATTTTTATATTTCAATTCAAGCATGCATCTGAATTTTAATATTTATTTTTACATTTTTTATATTGGAATTTAATTATGCAATCAATAGTATTATATGTAACAAATTTTGCCCACCTTGTCTAGCGATCAGCGTACCTGACTTACGGATTGGCAGGCTCTGAGTTCGAATCTCTGTTCGGAAAGGGATGTACTTTTTCTTCTCTCCCCATCATTCGTAATTTCCTTGTATGAATGGTTGCTTACCCTATAAACGGGTACCTATGGCATGTGTGTACTGAGGAAGTCTCAATCCATACCAAATTACGTTTCAGTTGGAAAAGTGGAGAAGCGCACCCCATATTGCCAGCCTGGCTAGCACTCGACCAAAAAGAAATATATAACATTTTATTTATAATTAATGCTATTCAATATACTCACACACAATTTATGTATTTAACGTATGTTATATGAACGCATTGTTTGCTGAAATAATACTTTTCAGTAATAGACATGTTGATCAAAACCTATGTGATTGATCTGTAATTGTCGAGCTATCACCCGAAATTTGTGCATAGGTATTACTGAATTAATTGTAAAATTTAGAAAACCAATAAGAATAAAAGAAGATACAAAACAGTACTTAAAATTGCAGAATAAATAGGTTCTACTATAAAAATAAAACGTTATGAAAAACTGCTTTTATTATTAAAATTGCATTAAATACTTAAAATTAATCCCTCAAATATATTTTTTTAATCTTGTTTTTTTATTGTTTGATCATAAATATTAATTTATATTAATTATTTGAAAGAAACAACCCTTTCTACAGTTAATAAGAAATACATTGTGGAAAAATTTTGCTTACAAATAAGAATTAAAAAAACTTTTGATTAGTATTAATTCTCATTATGAAATAATATTTAAAACCAGTAAGAATATACTTTTGCAAAATTCAGAAAAAAATTCATTTCTGTGCACTACACACACACACACATATATCTTGTACATTAAACTTTCAAATAAAATATTAAAAAGTGAATGTCTTATTCCAGCCAAGCTATTTTTTTTCTTTTAAGAGATGTACATATTTTCGATAATACATATGGTATTCAGCATAGCTAAAGCAATGTCAAAAAATAGTTCTTAATCTTTTCTATCGGCTTAAATCGAATCTTATTTAGTCTTTCTTGCTAAACCTCTTATGCCTGGCTTTCCAAAGAATCTGCCGATCATTGATGGTCACAAAAAATATCTCAAGTCACATCTTGAACTTTCTGTAATCTCGCAAAATAAAAAAAAATGAGAGATAGAAACGTCGGGAGGAATCACAAATCCACTTGAGTGGATGGATGGACGGAATCACCATGTGTGAGATCTTCTCTTCCACCCCAGATTCGTGGCCCGAATTAGTAGGTTGCGTCACTTCACGCTAAAGAGTCTGTCAGCGACAACGCTCGCAGATGGCAGCAAAAAACGCTGACACCTCTCCGCTGGGTGTCTAGCACCTTGGAATGAAGAGACATGTGAAGACAATTAAGTTACAACGAAAAAGTATCGCAACTTCTTGAAACACCGATAGTAATTTGTCTCAGTTAATTAGTTTGCTTGTGTTTGGGATTCACCCACGCAAATCTGCTGCCTGGTACATGCCCACGGATATTACTATGTTAGAAATAAAAATTCTTTTGTTCCATGTAGTGAGCATCTTTTTATTTGGAAAAGAAAATAATGTCATTAATTTTAACTGCCATAGTAATTTTGAAATATTATGCTTGTTTAGTTAATGTATTTCATACGACAATTATTGAATATGTAAACTTTTTCTGCATTTCTCGTGTTAAGTTGAGAAGACCTGCAAGCTATAAAAAGATTTCTCTTGGGTGACAACTTACAATAATTGTGTGGGCGTATTTTAAAACATACACCTGTTAAAGATAAAACTTTAGGCATTAATTATACTATTTATTTTTACGTGAGAAAGCTTTAGAATTTTTTACGTTTTTATGTAAAACCTGATTAGTTTTTGAATAGAGTTATATTTTTCTGGGAACTTAAATTCCGTATTTTTGTAGTTATTATCATAGATCATGGGATAAAATTCTGTTAACTTTTAATATAAGAACTAATAAATAAATTATGTTACAACAATTCATTCTGTAATTTAATTTACACTACATCAAAATGTATTAGCAGCTTACCATCTATAATTATCGCGCTGTCATTTACAAAAGTTATTCATATTATATCATCTGTTCAATCTATATAACGCGACTCATTGATTAGATTCAGCAGAGAGCAGTTCTGCATTGCATTAGAAATTTCTACATAATTTTAAAAATCGTACACAAAAAAAAGCACTTTCATAAATGTGTTGATATATACATGTTAATAACAGATTTAGAATATGGTATAAACATCATGAAGAGTTGTGTTAGATAAGGAAAGAAAATGGCCGTGGAAAGTTCTTATTGCAGTTTTGCCTAGAAAATTCTTTCGTTTTTAATATTGTCACATTTATTCGATGAGCCTATTTTTCAATTGGTCAGTAAATAACACTGTTGACCCAACGTAATGTTTAATTAGTTATGTTGAAAAGTCGGTTTGATTTATTGATCAGTTTTTCGATTTCAAATTAATTTTTTTTTCAGGGACATTTAAACCATAACTTTAAAAATATTTCTACGCTTGAATTAAATTTACAAAAATGTTAAAATTATTGCAGAAGTAATGGATTTCTATGATGCTGAGCGCTTTACTATTCACCATGTCCTTATGTTTCATTTTACTGTCAACTTAAGAACGAAGTGCTGTTATTATAAAATTTTAAGTAGATATTACTAATTCATTTTTTATGTGGAATAAGTCACTTTTTAAACTAAAAATTTACGTCTCATCATAGCCTAGTGGTAGGTAACTTATCTCTCTTCAAAGTGATTAATGATTCAAGTGGTTCCGGGTTCGATTTCAGCCACTCATTGAAATATGGCAGATGGATATTGCATGCCTGTAGGAATAGTTGCTTGGTTGTTTTCTGGGTTTCCTCCCTTGCAACACGTGAATATGGCCCACTATCTATGAAAAGTGGCCATGAACGCAATATAGGCAATGGATATTAAAACACCTTACAAAGCTTCTGTCGTTAAGCTGTCTACTATTGCATGCCTGTAAGAATAGTTGCTTGGTTGTTTTCCGGGTTTCCTCCCTTGCAACACGTGAATACGGCCCACTATCTATGAAAAGTGGCACGAAGGTAATTTAAGCAATGGATATTAAAACACCTTATAAAGCTTCTGTCGTTAAGCAGTGACAAAGCTTCAAAAATGTCATTACAAACTGTAAATTCTTTATAAGATAATCTATGTGATGTTTATTATTAGAAAAAAATTTATATTTAGTGACTATGCGTATTAGTTAGTAATCATTTATGATATGATCTTTTTCCGCTGTGGTTTTGAGTGAATATGATTCAATTTGCTTCTTTTTTTAAAAAAAATCGCATTATTTTGCTAAAATGGAAGCTTTAGCGTAGATTAAAAAATTATCTTATTTTATTTACTTTCAGAAATTTGTTTTTATATTCATTCAATACTTCAGTTAAAAAAAAAACTACCTATAATTTTATTTACGCTTGCCTTAAATAGAAGAGTTCACAAGTTCGTAGTATTTAGATCGCTTTATTCCTTAGACTATTACTCAAATTCTACTGGGTGCCATTTTTAAATTGAAAAATAAATTTTTTTATTATCAAAAATGTTTTCTTTATCAAATGAATAATCACCCTAATTAGTTGTTAATGTTTATTAATCATGAGTTGCATTTAAATTCAACTTAAATTTTTTTCATTGATTTACGGACATAGTGAAAATGAAATTCAATCAAATAATAAAATATCTTTCAAGTTTTTTTCTGAAATCAGATACAAATAAAAGATAAATCGTTGCATTTCTTTAAAACGAATCATAAACAATATAAATGTGTTGGGGTAAATGCTCCCTAATTTATTAGTTAAAAATATACACGAATAAAAGAAATAAATAAAAATAAGAATAACTTTGTGCGTTGAATTTATTTACAGTTTGAAGCATCTCCAATGTATAAGTTTAGTAATTTTTAATGAAATGATATATAAAGCAATTATCGTTGTATTATTCTAACTAATTTTAGAAGTTAGTATTCATGTATGACACTAAAATTAATTCGCAATAAAAGAATTCGAAATAAAGAATATTTCATGAAAAATTTAATAAATAACTTCGAAATAAAATTGATCTATGTTACTTCTGCACAACGGGTATGAACAATAGTGCTTATTTTATATGTTAAGAAAAGCGATTAATTTTATTATTTTAAAGTACTTGCACATATAAATGGAGTACACATACAAATGTAAAGTGTGTATGTAATAAATTATTTAAAACACATAATATTATGAAGATAAGATAATAATAATAAAAGTGAGTATTTTCTGGTTTTTGACTTACATTCTTTTTGTTCTTAGTATTTTTTCATAAACGCTGATAAAATATAATAATAAATCTTATTTAATGCTAAAGTAAACATCAATTTATAATGTATTTTTTAAAATTTTATTTCATGTAAAAGTATTCAATTGATAAGAGTTATTTTATGCTCCTAAGTATTCATATTCCACTCTTTGTAAACTAACAAATTGAAATGAAAACATAAACATATATAATTACATTGTAAACAAGAGATGATGAATCGTTGAGCACGTGATAAAAGAAGAGATTGTGAAGAACAGAATGAAATAAAATGTGATGTGTAGCAATGATGCAAATCTTCGCAGATTTTTTTTTTCTGGCTATAACCCAGGAAACGAAGCTAATGATTAACTGTTGTGAAGCGGACAGAAATAGAACCGGGCAATGTGGGTGGTTTTGTGAAAAATAGGAAAGATTATGAGAGGTGAGGTAGAGTAAAGGTAGGGGTTGGCGAAATAGAATTCTGAGCGGAAAGGGATGGGTAAAAAAAGAATCTGGTTCACTTGGATACAACAATACATTCATCATTATCTTGTCTTTTGGAAAAGAGATCAATTCATCCAAAAAAAAAAAAAAATCTCTTTGTTTTATAAAAGAGTAATTTATGCATATTATTCAATTAGTTTCTGATTTGCTTTTAATTGAAAATTATTTTATCATAATTGCTAATTACTACGATATATTTAAATTCTGACTTATTAATTTAATTAATTCTTTGGAGTTACGAATATTAAACTCAAAATAAATTCACAATTGAAATCCTCATTAATATATAATTAAGGTAATGGATATATTTATTTAAAAAAAAAAGTATTATTTTATATAATTTTAGTTAAAATATTAATTTTAATATAAAATTAATATATTCAAATATATTTCTTTAATAATTTTTTGAAAAAGAAATTTAGTTAAAAATTCAATAAGCTAAATGTCGAAAATAAAAATATGAATGATAAAAATATAATTTTAATTTAAAGAATAACAGGATATAATTTATTTACACATATGTAATAGCATTTATAAGTGTAACAAGAATTATGATAATAAGGAAATTTTTTTAAATATAATTATATTATAGTAGAGAAAATTTGCTTTTTTATTGCGTAATCTATTATACTTATGATGACTGCAAATATGTAAGATAAAAATATTATTTGAACTAAAATATTATTTTCAAATATAAAATCAATTATTCTTCATAATATAACAATGTTTATTGCTAAAAATTAATTTAGATTTAAATAATGAAATGGGCAATTAATAGAATATAGTTGTGTCAAAGTTGTACTCTTATTTGTAGGAAAATGTGTTTTGAATTTTTGATTAAAAATATTGGTATTTTCATTTCTTCTACAAAACTAATGTAAGGCCTAGAAGCCATCTTTGTAGAAGTTGATAAAAATTATTAAAAGCTTCTACAAGTATTCTATTTTATATTAATTTTAACATCAACTTTAGTAAATGCCGAAATTTCATTAATCTTGACTTATTATTTTATTATTAAAATGTTGGTTTTAACGTATAAATAACATGGTTAAAATGTTGAAAAAGCGAAAAAAGCATTTAATTTACTTAGGGAAAAAAATATTGGTATTTATAGAATTTGATAGTTTATTTTCCAGGAAAGAGCAATCACAAAATAGTTTTCAAAAACATTCATTAAATAATTTATCTATCAAAGCATCAATTTTATGCGTGTGTGCTTTCCACTCTAATATATGCCACACCTGTTTTGCCTAAAAAAAAATGTGTAATGGATTTGTTTTGTCTTTGGAGTAAAATTCCGAGAATAAACGAGTTAGATGGTGCGTTGAAGAGAGAATTTTGGAAA
>JAPDSC010106962.1:66483-77101 GCA_026290005.1 Latrodectus geometricus
TGAATACCATTTGATTTAAAAGTAGTTAAAGGACATTAACAGTTTTTCTATCAATGAAATATTTTCTCTCTCCATATATTATAATTAATATAATTTGAAATGCACTTTTAATATAATAAATATTCTCTATGGAGTATTATATTTCCTTACACACATAAAAAATTTATACATGAATACGAGCGCAATTAGTTCGTAGATTTCCGACTTTGATCACAGGAAACGCAGATTCGTCACGCGTATGGGAGATGTATTTTGCTCTAGTTGATCACGTTCATGAGTGTAAATGATCCAGCATTAGGCACGATCTCAAATTATTGCATTCGATTCGCTGAATCACCATCCACAATTTTTTTCTGCTCCTCACGATGCTAAGTGGCACTTATACTTAAAACATTCGTATTTTATGGTTTTTCAGTTTATACATTTGAAAATTTTATCATGCTTGTATCAATTTGAAACATTGTCTCGTTATATTTCAATTTAGTTTTATAAATTATTTAGATATTCTTTATATCTCGTCAATTTAAGGATTAAATTACATTCAATTGAATGATAAAGGAAGCTTCTTTAATAATTTATGAGAATAGTAATCACTAAAATTCTTGAACCAGATGAGCTCAATTTAACATGGAATATAATGACAGTTATTAATGTGAACTCTTTCAGTTAAATATCTGATATCAATTTTTAGAAAATAGGATGCAATATTTTATTTAAATTAGAAAAGTATGATTTAAAATTTCTCTGAAAATTTAATTGTTAATGCATGGATTTAAAGTCATTGTTGTGTGTGAACTCAAAATTTAGATGTTGCTTTTATTAAAATTAGAAAGAGTAATTTAAACTACTTTATAAATTACTGTAAATTAATGTTAAAATTAAAAAATATTTAAATCTAAATAAGTTATAGTTTATATTGAGAATCAAATAATGATTAAAAGCAATGAAAATTAAAACAAAATAAGAAAAATGTATTAGACACTTTGATTTATTCATCACAGAGTAGTAAAATTTTAAAACTTATGTATCATTAAGCCTGCCTTAAATATAAAAAAATAAAACTTCTAATTAATATACATATAAAAATTTATTAGAAATGATAGAGATTTTATTATTCATTAACATTTGCTTAACTTGTAATATTGTTTAAAGGAGATTTTATAAAATCATGCTGTGTGTGTCAAAATATTATTCGTATATTAATAAGCATCATTAAACAGCACGTATTAACTTGTATTTAAATTAATCATTCTTTTTAAATTACTTTTTAATAGGCAAGTGGAAAATTTTACATATTATATATTCATTTATTTTTCATACTTGTATATGGAGACGATTATACTTTTATAGTATCTTTTAATGTTCTTGCTTTTTAACGAATATTATTCGCTCTATAAGGATATTAATTACAAAATAATAAAGATTCGTATATAAATGACCTTTAATATTTTGAGAACTCATTGCATTTTTTTAATAAGGAAATAGTTTACCACGGAAATAAAACGTGATAACACGAATATGTGGAAGATAAATACTGTGTTCCTATGGATTATGTGTGCTTTTGGAATTATATGTGTTCTCAAAATAAGCCACAATTTTTTTCTTCTTTTTTTGTAACAAAGCTCAGAAAAGGAGTTTGGGAAAGCACATTTACCTTTCGTCTATGTACCTCCTGTTGATTTAACCTATTTGAACGATTTTAACTAACTAAGACCCCCTTTGAGCTTCTTAATTTTGCACCCCTGCGTGATCGCCGATTCAGGGTGTGGGCCATCCAGCCATTACATTCGAAAGAACGTTCAATGACTACATGAGTTGATTTGAATACGATTCCTGCTGGGACACCGCTTTTGCTCAAAAGGACAGAGGAGGGCCTCAGACTTTTTAGTATACTTTTAAGGGGGGTAGATGTTTTTTTTTTCCTTTTATTGCATCACAGACGCCTGGATGCACACGCGCGCTCTCAAACGGAGCTCTTTTGTACCAAGGACCGAAGAATATTTTGACGTGGAACTGGTTGCTTGGCAAGCAGCCACCTTTGTGGATCTGCCAGTTAGCAGGTTTTAATTGGCCATTCCAAAATGCCATGATCCCTGCTGTTCCTCAAAGGAGAGAGAGCCGCTTTTTGTGGTTTATGTGTTTATTCTTCAACTTAAAATTATGCTTCGATGTCGCCGAGTAGGTGCGAGAACTACTCCTCTTGGCGTTAAAACACCAAAAACAAAGTTTCAAGTGTGTATATAAAATATCGTTACGACGGATGAGCGATTCTATTCGTTGAACTTGCAAGGTAGGGAATGAAAGAATTTTAGCAATCTCTTTTTTTTATACCATTTCTGTTCAACATCTCATACCGGAAAGATAAACTTCCCTGAAAAATGCAATTTATTTCTACTTTTAATGGTTATTTGCTGTGTTATTTTGGGGTCATAACAAGGCTTGGGGACATATATGATACAATCTAAAATATTATACATATTTATTACTATTATTTCAAGCATAACGAAAGAAAACCGATTACTTCTAATGAAAAGTGAAATCGAAATATATTATACTAGATAAAGTAAAGCAGAATTGTTATGTTTTGCACTACCATGATGGATTTTTCAACTATTTTATAAACTACAAACTTAGCTCGTATTGAAACCACAAGAAGTTAGTCGTGTTAGTTTAGTTGAGATATACTTATCGCAAGCAATAATAATGAGGCGTTTACAGTAAAATTGATTTTTGTGGCCTTGATGTTTATCTTCATAATGTTTTCCTATTTAAAATTTCTGTTTTTAAATAATAAAGACTAAATTGGTTTTTAATCATTTATTTTAAATTTTGATATTAGAGAAGACGCCTCATTACCTAAGAAAACTCCTTTCGGTAGGAAACAGGACGAATATTCAAATACCTTATAACTGTTGTCAATTTTTTGTCTCTTCACTATTCAATCAATATCAAAAATTGATTAAAATTTTTAAGTGACATTGAGACTTAGAGGTGGACTCGTACTCTTGGGATTAGAAAATTTTACTTCGAACCTAGTCTCTATTGAATAATAAGAGATCAATGTGGAGTTTTTTCTTTTTGGATAAATATTTATCCAGAAAGAAGAAACTCCACATGAGGAGTCTTGAGAGTTTCCTGGTTTTCTTCTTTTCACTCATGGATATGGTCACTGTATAGGCATCTTTCCTGCAGACATTAATTAGGACTTACAAGAGCTTTACAATTTCTTCTATGTATGCTTTTTTAGATCAGTATTTATCCAGAAAGGAGAAACTCCACATGAGGAGTGTTGAGAGTTTCCTGGTTTTCTCCTTTCCACTCATGGATATGGTCACTGTATAGGCATCCTCCCTATAGGACTGATTTACAAGAGCTTTACAATTGCTACAATGTGTGTGCCCACTAATGAATATTAAATTTTTTTTTGATTTTATATTTTTAAACGTAAATACTAATGTACATAGCACAATTTTAACATAAATAAAAAAGCTTTGTAAGAAATAATTTCAATACTTATGTTAAAAGAAATAAATACTTTGCGAAATTTTTATTTTGAAGTAAATTTTTTTTTAAATCACATTCATATGTTAGAGTTATTATTAGAATTAGAATTAATAGTTACTTTTCATATGGCTTCGTGCTCATTGTTGACCTTATAAAGAAGGTATATAAAAATTAAATTTTTTATATACTTTTGTTATATATATATATATATATATAACAATTTAAAACTTTAAAAAATAAAATAATTGCTTAACGAAGTGATCTCCTACGGAAAGAATTGTTAATATTTCATTCGTCATTTCAGTCTGAGGACCACCCTTTTAGTTATCATTTCCCGTGATTGACAAACGTCGAAACGCAGGGATAAGTATTCCTTCAACACACAAAAACACATCTTACGCCCTGCAGAAGCTATGGACCACATTTTTGAGCTATTAAGGCGCATAAACATCGAGAAGTTGAGAAAATAGAAGTTCAGGAAGTGGGATGTTTTCTGAAAAGCACCCCCGTTTTTCTGCTCGCTAGTAAATCACAGTCGAGAAGCCGAGAACCTCGTCTATTTATATGATAGTGAATAATATAGGGAGATCTTCTCTACTGTTCCATAAATGTATGGATATTACCATCTCCGATCCATTTGCCGGAGCACACCAGATGTCATGGAATCATCCTCCAGTTTCGTGGTTCAGCGTTCCGTTATTTTTGGTGTGCTAATGGATAAAAGGCTTAGAATTAATAATAAAAAAAATTAAGTATCTTAAAGAGCTTGCTTGTGTTAAGAGATTACTGTTGAGAGCGAGCCAAGTTCTCATGCTGACATCTTTTTTGTAGATCATTTCAGAAAAACTTTTTTTCGTAATTTTATTACATTACCCAAAGAAAGATATTAAAAAATATTCTTCCGTTTGCCTTTAGAAAAACAACGAAAAATATGTATTTATAAAAGCAGAATTAGAGTACATTAATGTTTTTTTCTAATATCTGTGTAAAAATTGATGATTTTTCCTGAATTATTTTCCTATGATTTGTTTTAATTTTCATAAAAAAAAATCTCAATACAATCCCGTGATCCATTTATTGAAAACTTTCGTAAAAGTACATTATTTTTTAAAAATTTATTAAATGTAGTAAGTAAAATTGAAAAATTAATGATTTGTAATTTCTGGTTTTCCAGATGCCCACTATGATAGACAAATCCTAACTTTAAGTTAATGATCCAAATGATCAATAATAGAAACTATTCAGTTTGTTTCAGCAAACTTTAGCGAACATTAATAATGTGCTTAGGTGCACTGGTTCAATAATGCGTTTAGTGGAAGGACAACACTCTTCAGAGCAAAAGGTTCTGAATTCGATACTAGTTGTACAATGAGATATGAATGTTGTGCTTCTGCCTTCTGCATGCACGTTGATGGAGTACGTCAGATTTTTTCCAGGTTTCCTCCATCGCGATACGTGAATATGGCCCACTATCTATGGAAACGGTCTCCCGGAAGCAATTTACGTGAAGATTAAAATTATTTACAACAGTCTTAAGCTATTAGGCATTTCACTATGCGGTGTCTAAATAATGTACTCAATGTGTGGGTCATTCTTTTTTCTAAAAAAAAAAAAAAAAAAAAAAAAAAAAAAATGTATTTAATTATCCATTTGCGTAGAATCAATCAATGGTATTTAATCAATCATTTTGTTCACTTACTATTAAAAAATAAATTAGAACTACGCTTATTCAACAATTTGCTTTATCCAAATCTTATTAAGATTTGCATAAAGTGCATTCATTTATGACGATCAACTTTTCTGCAATGAATACTACCAGTATTTATTGCTGATGAACACAATGCTTGAGGAACCATGCTTAAGATAGTAATTCAAACCAGACAAAAATTTAAATCAAGCGATGAAACTAGACGCTTCACGTATTTGAGTTATATTCTCAACTCGTCGTTTTATAATAATGATCAAAAATAAAATTAAGTCAATGATTCTTATTGCTTGCGATATTTTCAAGTGATATTACGAAGGAATCATTATTTAGTTGTAATTTGCGATACTCTCCAAAATATAAATAAAAACTCTCAAAAGAGAAAAAAAAATGAAAGTATTATTCATTTTGATGACAGCTATAAAACGTTTTGTCTCATATTTCACACTGCAATTGAATTTCTTTTTTCATCATTTCTACTTGACGTATTTGACGAACCTTTTCCTACGTTTTTCCCTATTTCATAAGTACAATGGCGGAAAAATCCCTTTCAATATCGCATAATAGACAAAATCGGACAAGATAAGAGAGGAACTGCGCCACGGTTCTTTGAGCAAACACAGTCGAAAACTGCGGAATATAAAAATCCCCTATCTTGCTGTCCCGCTGATTATAGGTTATTTGGCGTGTGACAAAATCTGTGGAGTTTTTTCATGTTTTGTGTGCCAAGCCTATTTTTTGTTTTCTTTTTTTAAAAATAACTTATTTTTCATTTAAAGAAAATTTTCCCCGCCTATATTTGGTATGGCCTTAGAATCTCCACGTATTCATCAAATAAAAAACTGTAACAATATCATTTATGATGTATTGAAATAAAAATCTGTAATTATTCTGCTTATGACGGAGTATTGCAATAAGTTACAATATATGCTGACTGACTAATATTTTATATTTTAAAACTATTATTATAAAGCTGCATTATTTAAAACGGTTTAAAAACACGCTCGTATTTGTTTTGCTGAATGTATTTTGAAAATTGTTATTTTGTATGGAGGAAATATATTTTTTTTTCTGAGTAAAGTATTTGATGGCGGAATTAATTTTCATATTTATTTTTAAAAAAAATGGCGGCAATTTTAAATCTAGAAAACCTTGTTGATTTTTGAAAAATTGATGCGAAACGGAACCATCTCTTAAATTTCCTTTCGAACGATGTTCCGTACTATTAAAAAAATTAACATACTTGTAATAGTATGAAAATTACATGTAAGTATGTTAATTTTTTAATGTCAAGGAACATCGTTCGAAGGAAATTGGAGTGATAAAGAGGTTTTCTCTTACCGGCCACCCATTTTTTTTAAACTCAGAAAACCTTGCTGGCAATATATATATATATATATATATATATATATATATATATATATATATATCACCATGTTGTGTAAAAAAACTGAACGAAGCGTAGCAAAAATCTAGGTTAATCAAAATTCTCATTAGAAAGAATACATTAATCATTATTTAAAATGTGAAAATTTTCAACTGAATTTTGCATTATATTTCTTTTGTTTGATATAAGAGTCAAACTTTTTCTTAATCGAAACATTTCTTTCATAAAAAATTAAATTAAAAATAGATATCTTCATTCTTATTTCATTATAGAACTAGATAATATATTAGTTTATGGTTTTGATTTTTTTTTTATCTTCTAACTAGCTCATAAATCACATCGATAAATAAAGAGAAGTTAATTAAAACTGATATATTTAATTTCATTTTTATTCAATTATTATTTTTCAGGATAATCTTAAGTTAAACTTATTCATATTTATCAATTTACTGCAATAATGTTTCTTTTATGAGGAAAGAAGCTCATTTCAAAATGGTATAAATAAAAAACCGGAAAATAAATTACATTCTAACTTATAAAATTCAATTCCGAAAAAAAAGAATGTTTTATATAACATTCAGAGAATATTTTAAAAGTATTGCATTTCCAGTTTAGTAAATCAGGAAATGTATGTATCATTCTCTGTTAGCTTTAATCTTAGTATCTCACGCGACCTTCGTATCATCATCCGTTTAGATATTGCTTCTCCATCCTTTGAAAGCTTGTTGCAATAATTTTTTTTCTCAACGTGAACTGGAGATTATCGTCACTTGGAGCGAGAGACAGTTCATAAATCGTTCTTTTTAAGAGTCACCCACCTGAGTAATTTAGTGGTTTCCGCTCGTCGAGTTTTCCTTTTCCATTTTCGGATCCACACACACTTCGGCAACTTTTTTCTCCGGCTATTGTGAGAGCGTTATTTTGAGATGCTCGCGACTGTTGCCGAGAAAAGAAAAAAAATCGCTTGTGTATGTTTACAGGCTGCGAAAACTGAGCCTTCCGTTAGTTTTCACGCCTGTTTTCACGGTTATTACCGTTGGCGACGTTCCCGGAACAAACCACCGTGCCCTTACCGGAGTCTCATCGCCTGCATTTTGAAAATTGGAATGGGATGAGTGCAATAAATAAAAAAACTACTCACTTTTCCGATTATAATAGATTAATTCCGACACAATAGATTAAAGCACAAAATGTTTTGAATTTTTAGCATTAATCTATTGTGTAGAAGTAATAATAATAAAAAATATAATAATAATAATAATAAATTTGAAGTTTATCTACAAACTTACTGGAGTCTCATCCCCTGCATTTTGAAAACTGGAATGGGATGAATGTAATAAATAAGAAACGACTCACTTTTCCAATTATAATAGTTTAATTTCGATACAATAGATTAATGCACAAAATTTCTGAATTTTCTGCATTAATCTATTATGTAGAAGTTATAATAATAAAAAAAACAATGTAATAATAATAAAAAAATCCGGAAGTTATCGACAAACTTTAAATTAAATGTTTAATTAGACACTAAAATAATTTAAATAATAGGTAAATAAAATAATATTAAATATTAAGAAAATAATGCTGAGTTAAGAAAAAATATAATTACAAAAATGTTATCTAAATTTATTAAAATTGATTAAAAATAATAATTCACAAAAAATTGATTCAAACATGAAGCATTGCATAATTGAAAGAGATTTTTTTTTTAAATCTTCATAGAAATCCTGATTACTTAATATAATCCTTTTTCGTGATTTAATGTAATATAGGATTGTTAATAATAATTTAATACAATTCAATTATTATTTTATATAACCATTTGAGCTTTAAAACGATAAGCGTTTTAAAATTTATATCATTTTTCATAAGATATGTGATTGATATAAAATGTATAAATCGTATTATTTTAATTTGCTTAAACTAAAACAATCTTGTTATTCAATCATTGATTTTTAGTAGTTTTATGAAATACAAAGCACAATAATATTATGAAATACAAGCTTAGCACTTTGACGTGAAATAAATTGTTTTGACTAACCTCAAGACATTTTTTTGATGTTTGACCTTGAGCATAATAAAAGGGTGATTTCATGTATAATCTGGATTCCTTGTTTATTTATTTATATAAAATTATGATTGGATATTTATCTTGTCTAATTTACATTTCTGATTATTTCATATCAATTGAATTGAAAATAAATATTAAAAATATGTTTTTGATATTGTGGACAAAAATATTCCAAAATCAAATTATATAACCCAATTATTTACTAAATGTTTTCTTGTTTTGTTAAAACTAAGAAAAGGATTTTAACTGATTATATACTTAAAAGTTATAGTTCATAAGCACTATGATAGATTATTATCTGATTATAATCATAATTATAAATCATAATTTTTAAAAATTATGATTTATATTTTTTTGTTACTTCATTGCATATTTCTTTAACTTATTTTAAAATGATTGTATTATTTATAGTTGTAAGTCTAAATAGTATTCATATAAGAGCCCAAGATAATATCTTCACATAGAACTTAATGAAATATTTTAGAAATTATTACATGTGTTGAAAGAGTATTGGACATATCTTTATAAATGCCAATTACATTTCGAAACAATTATTTCAAATGAAAAATAAGTATATTTAATGGCAAGAAATAATGCAATTTTATATGGAAGTAATTTACGAGTCATTTTATTTCTAGAGATTCAAAAATTGTAGATTTTGTAGAGTATGTTCAAAGTAAAACACATTTTCACCTCTTTGTAAATATTTAGATTAAAATTATATTGAAATTACGAAATAATGATAATTTCTGATAAAATTTATAAACATTAATCTCTATTTGCATCATAAATTCTTAAATAATGTAAGCTTAGGTTTTTAATATAACTATTTTTTATTGAAGGATTTAAAACAGGTATGTTGGGATTAGATATTTTTATTTATATTTTAAAGATTTATATTTTAAAGTTATTTTACTTGAAGAGTCTTACTGGATTATTTCAGGAAACTCATTATAGTCATGGATCATGATCATGATAAGAATTATTTGCGTGAAGTTCATGGGTTTTTACTTTTGTTCGTGCTCTTATTAAGTTTAACAACCACAAACTGAAATTATTTTACCTGACATTTATTTTTTCTAATTACCTTATTTGTTAAATATGATTACTTTAATTAAATAATAAAACAGTTTTGTTATCAGTTTATTACTTCCTTTAATTCAGTGAATGTTTTCAATATTATAACTTTATTACGATTAAAATGTTTCTAATAATTTACAATCAAATGCACATTAAAATTATAATATATATATATATATATATATATATATATATATATATATATATATATATATATACTAGAAGAAGATAAAATGAAAGGTTGTTTATTTTGCATGACGAAATTATCAGAAATAATAAAAATCATGTTTCCAGATTTCTCAACAAAAGAATACTTTTTTTTTTTTTAACTTGGTTTAAAAAAGTTCAAGAAAAAAGAAGAAAAAAAAAATGGTTGGAATACATTTTATATATGCTTCGTGATTAAAATTCAAATTGAAAAAAATAAATAAATAAAAATAATAATACTTTCATGGAATTTGAATTTTTTTTGCTATCAAAGGAAGTTTTATTAAAAATGGATAATTCTAAAAGAAACATTTTACGGAAATACTAATCGCTATGTTTTTTCCGGTGTAGAAAGAAATGAAGAAAGAAAACAAGAAAACTTTACAACTTCCTACGTTTTCTAAAACTTTCACCTTCTAAAAAGAATGCATATATCAAAATTATTATTCATCATGTTTTTCTATGTTTCTGTGAAATAATTATAAAAAATGAAAATATAAAAACCTAAATTATGAATTATTAAAACTGGAAATGTGAAGAACATAGCTATTGTTACAGAGTCATTCTATAGGAAAAGGTTATTTTTGAATCCTTCAGCAGTTCAACTAATTTTACGTTAAAATTTATTTAAGAAATGTGTATAATGTAATAATCTCCAAGCTAC
>JAPDSC010106962.1:77501-99758 GCA_026290005.1 Latrodectus geometricus
GCCACAAATTTATATTTTTAAATTTGTGGCTGTCGATTGAGACATTATTTTTACATTTCGTAATATGATATGACTGAGTAAGAATAAAACATAATATTTTCCAAACACAATTTTCATTTGATTTTTCGATTTCATGAAAAATAAAATTCATCAATCTGAAAACCGTCAAATTTAGGTTGGTGGTATACTTTTGAATAATTCTTTTCATTATTATTGTAATCGTTTGATTTATAATTTGTGTTTAGTACTTGACTTGTAATTAGTAGAATTTATGCATTTAAAATTTGTATACTTTTCAGTAAAATAAAAAAGTAAAATATTCACTTGAATATTTTTCCGCAATAATTTTTTTTTTGCTTCATTCTTATAGGTAGTCGTAACTGGACGTACTTAAACCATCATTATATTAAAACTAATTTTCAAATATAGAGATTTTAGCGCCATCAATATTGAAAAAAAAAATGATTTACGGGAAAAAAATTATAAACATGTTATTTTTTGTCCATAATTCTGTACAATTTTTTAGATTTTAAAATGTTTTATAATCTTAAAAGAAATGACTGGCATTACAATTCATAAAATCAAGGACCAGTTATAGATTTTAAAGTTATAGCACTAATTATTTTTTTTTCTTATTTATTGCCTTTTTGATAAGCATTTTCTCTAAAAATTTTGTTTTGAAAATTTATTTAACAATGCAAAATAGCGTCATACATAAAAACATTTCGTTTTAAACCAGTATTATGATTTTCAATAATTTTAAAAATAGGATGTTTAATTTTACGAGAAAATTGATGAATTACAATTGAAAACAATCAACAATTGGCAATCAATTGAACTAAATCAAAATAAAAATTATTTTAGGAAATTTATTGTGAATTCTTTTAAAAATGGTGAATAATCTAAACATTTATGTAAAAACTTCGTAGTAATATATCTGTTCGTAAGTTCATTTTCATTTATTGTAAAAAAAATTTTTGTTTAAGAAAATAAATAAGTAAGACAAGTGGAATTTCCCCCGGTCTCTTTATTTCCGTACTTTTATAATGATATAATAAACGGCACTCCCTCTGTTTAAAAATCGCTTCCTGATTTTTAGTAACATAATCTAATGGAAATTATATATTGTACGATTGTACACATCCTGTGAACAGTTTATGTCATCGATATTTTTTGCGCAATGAAGAGGATAGCACACTTCTGTTTCATGTTGCATTCGATTTGCTCACTTTTTCAAAGAATCGATTGTATTGTAATTTGCTTTTTCCTAACATCATTGTCTCTCATCTGTAATTCATTTCTCTTTTTGAGAAATGGAATTTTCATGGTGACATGTTAGAAATGTTGAGCTAACACATTAGAAATGGCCATTTTCTAATTTGTTACACTCCTCCTACCTTCAAAAGAAGGTTGTTGAAGAATGTGATAATAATGCGGAATATTGGATATAATAATATATATTATTATGTAGGGCGTGTTCAAAACTGGGTGCCCCGAGCAACTATCATAATCATCATACAAACCACAAGGAATCTAAAATAAAAAGGGAAATGGCCCAAAAATATTTATATTCAAGAAAAGTAGTTATTTTCAATCTAATGTGTAAAATTATACGTTTAAAATTATTTACTTTTGAATATTTTTATTATTAAAATAAATGTACAAGATTAATAATAATGTTCAGTTCTTGTTAAAACGTTGTTTTGTTCAGAAATTAACGAAGTTTGCTAACTGAAAGCGATTACTTAAATATTTAATACATTCAGCAGGCAAAAAATTTTGATGAGAAAATTTTATGTTATCGATGCGTGATTGATATAGATATTTATACATATGTTAATGTATAGATTTCATTAACACTCTATTATAAAGAAGAGAATCGATAGTGAAAATACTCAATGATTAATTTACTACATTAGCTGGAAGTATTTCATTTCATTACATTTTGTTGATAAACTAAAAATATTTACATAGTTTATGTTATTTTATGATAACTGGAATAATGGATTATTTTACTTTCATATGCTTTTATTTCTTTTTCAAATTTATGGTAATATATTAAAATGAAAAAGAATAAAACACATGTTTGTTATAATATATTTTTAATAAATTTGCTTTTAAGGGAAAAAAAAAAAGATTTTAATTTCACTTTAAATTCATAAATTTTTTTGCTTTACTTATTTCTTTGAAATTCAGAGCTGGTTATGAGATAAAGTTTATTCTGAGGTATATATATTTTTCACCTATTTATAATATTTTTTTAAATCTTTTTCATTCAATTCTTTTAATAATATAAAGACGGTTATAATTTTTAACATATTTAATAGGTATTCATTTTTAATGTAAACAAAATCATTTTTTTTTTTCAAATTTTAATTCTAATAAATTTTACTTAAAAAAATAATATGTAAATAATAAAAAATATATAACTTAATAAGGAGTAAAAGATGTCATTTTATTCAAATTTTTAATAAATTCGAATTGTCAAATTTTTACTATTTCTTTTTTTTAATTTGAATGTTAGTAATATGCAATTAAATTTCGTTGCGAGTGCGTTCAGCAGATGGCGACACTAGATATTAACATATCTGAATTATTTTTGAAATTGTAAACAAATACAGCTGTATCTCAGAGCTTTGTCGGAAAAGTAAATTTGCATTTATACAATCAAAATTAATTTTTAACTGTAATAACATAATTCAATTTAAACTATAATAATTCTATTTTTTGAAACTGCCGTCATTGGTTCTTATTTTAATTCATTTTCTAAGATCAGTTTCTTCTTTCCTACAGATTTAACAATTGTGATTTATAATGAAATACTGTATTTGTTAGACATAACTGCTAAATATAGTTATATTATTAAAAAAAATAAAAATCTAAATTTATTGAATTCCTGAAACAATTTTTTTATGCAGAAGTTCCTTAATAATTATTGTAAATTTATGATAGTAAAATATTTTCAAGATACTAACCATTAAGGGCAATTATAATAAATAAAACGAAAGCTATAAATATTTATTTATAACCATTATACTTCTTTTAAAAATTCCTTTTATTTTTTTTTAAGTACTTTAGTTTTTAAGTTTTAAAATGAAAAATGTTTTATTAGTGTGCCAAAAATTAAATGCTTTTGTTATTTAAATTTTGTTAAAGTAATTTGATTAAAAAATTGTAATTGGTATATTATATTTTATAATTAATTCAGTTGTTAATGTTACTGCATGCATATCATACTTTTCCAGTATTTAAATTTATTTATTTTTATTTTAGGCTACTCATTGGTGCTCCTAAAGCAAGGACAATTGGCTACAATAATTCTGGTGCTGTATTTAGCTGTCCTTTAACTAATTTGCGAGCAGACTGTTCTCAACTTATAATAGATCAAAATATTAGTGAGTTTATAAAATTGCATTATTAAAATATAAAAAACTTATGTATATTTCCTCAAGTGGATTAAAACTTATTTTTCTTTCAATGAATTTATAAGTTTACTTTTCACTTTTTCATAAATTGTTTACTTATTTTATGTTTTACAGATAATATAGATAAATTTAAAATGTATAAACTTTTGCAATTTTTAAATTACTAGCTTCTATTTATCATAATGTAAATGATACTTATTGTTATTTATTTGTACTTTAAATAACTTTCTTAGCAAGGCAAAGATTTTATTTTTACATTCTAATGTGCAAATGTTTTTTTAACAATCAGCTATTTCTAAAATATTTTTGTCAATATACTATATAAAATAATTTATCTATGAAGATATTTAAAGTGCAACATGATTTATAATCAAATTTGACATAGGAATACACAATACTCTTTTTTTTTTTTTAATCCTTTTTATTTCTGTTTAAATTCAATGTAAACAAGTTGCTTTCTAATTTTACATGAAAGTTTCTTTTATATTTTCTTTTGGTTCTATGATTGTATTCAACCATTCCTCATTGAACATTAGAATGCAACTAACTGTGATAAAATTTTTTTCTACTTGAGAAAAAGTTTTTTATTATATTTTTAAACAATAAATTATTAATTAAGCAAATTTTTGTACAGTATTTGATTATTATATGAATAATTTTTTTCCTTTTTATATTAGTTATGTTTAATAATTGTAATTCTTTTCATGATAAAGATTTTAACTTACACAAAATAATTTATCCTAGATTATAGATTTGATGTTATAAAAGATGATCAATGGCTGGGTGTTACAGTTGCCAGTGGAGGACCTGGGAATTATGTTATGGTTAGTATTGCATTTTGATCATTACATTACAAAAATTTTCTAAAATTATTTTATATAAAATGCGTTCATAAATATCAATACATTAAGTTGTGGTTAAATATAATAAATTTCTGTTTTATCTCTATTTATTGAAATACATATTATAACTAATCTCTGAATTTTAATTATACTTGATTGGCAACTCATTATATGGAAAATGTAACAAAGCGCCAACACACTTCAGAACTATTATTTACTATATAGTGTAGAGTTAACATCTGAATGGTTATTACTGTGACTTTTAGCTTAACAGTGTGTAAGCTTGATTCATATCATGGGCATGACTTTTGGAAACCACTTTAAACTGAGTTTCAATTGAATTAGCTTTCATATGCAAAATTTGATTATAAGTAACAAATAAATCTTAGCAAGAAAGCCCATATATGGGCTATTACCTCTCAAATAAATCAATAACAATTCTTTAAATTAATTTTGTAATAGATTTCAAGTAACATAATATTTATGAAATAATTTGCATGAGAATCTCTGTCTTTTATGGAATTTTCGTTTAAATTCTTACCTTCTATTATTTTAGTTTTAATTTTATTTAGGGATTGTATTTTCTTTGCTCTATTGTCTAATTCAAAATATAAAACTAATAACAAGATTGAAGTTTTTTATTGTTTATAATTTTCTTCTATTTTGGCACATATGTCATTTTTTTAATATATTAATGATTTAATGTAGTATATATTTAATGATTTACTGCATTTGTTTTATATTTGGTAATTTCTGTATTATGTACAATACTTTACATTTTATTTTTAGTCTTGTGCACATCGTTTCATATTGGCTGGTCAAGACTATCAATGGGGTCAAGGTATTTGCTATTCCCTTTCTCAAGACTTGATTTTTCAAAAAGCATTTGAACCTTGTCGTAATCGTCCTGTAAATAAAGCTCATGAACAATATGGGTATTGTCAAGCTGGTACAAGTGGATTAATTGCTGATGTAAGTATGCACACTCTGAAAGCCAGACTCATTATATATATATATAATACACTCATTGAAAGACAGTTATGTAATGTAGCATAATTTTTGCTGTTTATTTATTCCACTTTAATACTTAGGGTTAGTTCAAACAATTAAACATATTATTTTTAGGTTATTAAAACTTTCATTGTATCTGGCATCTAATCTGATGATTTGGTCTAAAACCAAATTACTTAATTTCAAGCACTATAATATATTCACAACTGTATTTACATGAAGTTGAATAATAGATACTTATGAAGACTATCTTAATTTGTTTATAAGCCATGTATGACTATCCAGTTTCACTGGATCATATTCTGGATTGCCTCACACTTTCTAAGGGGAATAACATGTGATCCTTTTATTATAGAATTTTTGGTGATCAACATTCTAGAGTCAATCTGACATGTCGCATCTTTCAAAGATAAGAAACAATAACAAATCATGTTTGAAATATGTCTTAAAAATGATATTGTTATTTAATCCTCAAGTCAATTTATTGGTTTGATTAATCTATGTAATATTCAATGACACTTATTATTTAATTTTGGAATGGATATTTAAATAATGTTACTGTTAATTATATCATGGTTATAAACTAAAGAAAATAGTCCCAAATACCATGCCTTCATTTCATAAATACACAAAATTATCATTTTATGAAAATATTTAAATAGAATAAACTAGTGGTAAAAGCATATATGTTCTTTTTGTGCTTTTATGTATCAAAAATTCCTCTTTTAGTAGATACAAGATTTATCATTTTAGATTTATACTTATGTTCAACATAAAATTTTTTATATTTATTATTCAGACAGCACATATTATGGTTTTTAATTTAATATTACATTAAATTTTTAATCTTTCTGAATATTTTCACCCTTATTTTTTGTAAAATAATGTGCATATAGTTAATTAAATGAATGAATGAATGTTTTCTTTTCTAGGATAATACAATAGTAATTGGAACCCCTGGTCCTTTCACATGGCGAGGTACTGTTTTTACAAATAGCATATCTTTTAAAATAAGAGATGATAAAAGGTGGTATTATGGACCAATTATGGAAGAAATATCTCCAGTTGATAAATACAGTTACCTTGGTAAGAAGTATTTTACAGTCTGATATTTTTATTAGTAAATTTTAAAGTTTAGTATTTTCGTAAAAGTATTTAATTTAAAGTTATTATGTTTATATTCACTTTTTTAATATAAATTGAAAACTGCCTTTGGTTGGGCAGTTTATAAGAAAAAATAGTTTAATTTCTGAAATTGCAATATAGAAGTAAGTCACACTTATATGTTACTTTTTTTTTTCATAAAAATAAGTTTTTAAAATGTGCATCAGTGCTTGGAAATTATGATTATTAATTTTTCATTTTAAAAAAAACAAGTTTGTCTGTATGACTTCTATAAATTTACAATGAGAAGAAATGCATATGTCAATCAAAATGAATATTTTTAAGCATTAAGAAAAATGCTTGTTATGTATTTCAACCAGTCCTCCTATCTCATGTTGTTGAGCTGGCTGTCATAAGTAGATGGGACACTAGTCTTTGGTTCTGCAGTTCATGGATTTGAATACCACTATTGTCTTGCATGTTTGTAGTTGTTTAGAATGCACTTTATTGTAGATTTCAATCTAATTAGTCTTCATGAACAAAAAGTAACTGTTGACAATCAAACCAAATCAATCTCATTTAATTGTAATACTTTTTTTTAAAAAAAATTTGGAACATGAATGTCCCAAGGGTTTGAATTTAAACTAAATATGCCAATAAAGGGAACTGATCTTGTTTGCAGTCTTATATTGCAATAAGTGAAATTTGGATTAAAGTATTTTTATTTATTACATCTAGATAAAATCATAAATGTGCAGTTAGTGATAAGATTCAACTAAATAAATTTTGATGTATTTTTATTTTATTTATTGAATTAAGAATTTATTTCTTTTGCTGCTAATGTATTATGTATTACTAATGAGTCAGTTTTTGCTAAATTGTGTAGAAAAAGTTTAATTAAATTTGATAACTTGTTGCTCAATTTTTAATGTGTCAAAAGAATCAAAATCAATTGTTTATTTTCAGAAAATACATTGTTTTTATAGTATTAATAAGAAATAATTTTACTGTATAATTTGGTCATTTTCTGTTTTTTAATTTGATGTAGGATTGTTTTTTTTTATTATTATTATTAAAATTATTATTATTATTTAATTTGCTTCAGAAAGTAAATTTTACTGTTCTTTTGTATGGTAAGGATGAATTTTATAGTAATTTTGGTAAATGATATATTCTAAGCAGGTTTATTTTTTACTTATACATTTTTTTTTTACTCCAAAAATAATTAGTCCAGTCTGTTTTTAAATTTTAATTTATTCCTCCAATTTTACTACTATTTTTTTGGCAGAATTTTTTATTCTTGATAAAAAAATTTTTTTAATATTTAAAATTTTTTAATTGTTTTTATGTATAATAAATTTGTACATTTTTTTACCACTGAATGTTTAATAAAAATTGTGTAAGTCATCATTTTTTTGTTAATAAAGTTTTAACAATATATGTGTGTTTTAAAGAAATGCAACAACACACAATTTATTTTTTTCTCATTTGAACATTATATTAAAATATTATTTTTCTTATTCTTCTGTTTGAAATGTAAAATTAAGGTGCTATTATTTTATTGCTATAAAAGAAAGTTGACATTAATGTTTGAATGTTATATGCATTTGTGCATAGTACAAAAGTGAGATCCACAGTTATTTTCATTCTTAATTTTGCAATGTGAATAGTTATTTCAAATGAGTGAATTGTTTAATTATGAAATTAAAACTGAAAATATTTGTATAAAAGTTTAATAATAATAAAATGTTTCTGACAGTTTCAAGCTTTAAGAGTTGATAACATATTTTTCTTACTCTTAGGCATGTCTGTCACATCTGGAGTTTTCTTTAATGGGAAACAAAGTTATGTTGGTGGTGCTCCAAGGTCAAATGGAACTGGCCAAGTTGTATTTTTTGCAAAAAAGAAGAATGATGTTATATTTGATGTTCAACTAATTTTAAGTGGAGATAATTTTGCCTCTTCATTTGGATATTCTCTAACATCAATAGATATCAATAATGATGGGTAAATTTTTATTGAATTAATCCCTTTACAAAAGAATTTCTATAATTATTTCTCCTTGTTGAATACTCAGTTCATTATTATATTGATAATTTTTATTTGTATCAATCTTGACATAAAATAATTAACTTATTAATCATTGTTTATAAAAAATGTGTTGGAAAAATATAGATAATTTTGAAGATCTAATAAAACTGCATGATGATAGTGATATCTTGATGATAGTGATATAAAGTGTTCTGTTAGATTTCAAGTAAATACCATTATTTTTTTAATTAAATACATATTAAAAATCAGAATTATAATCAGATTCCTCTTTATCAATTGGGAAATTTAACTGAAGAAGATATTTATTATAGTTGCATTGGTATCTGGGAGTTTTCAATCTTTCAAAATAGTATATATATTTCTAAAAGGCTCTTAAAACCCAAAAATCATAATGATATTTTGGGTTGAAAGTATTTTTAAACCTAAAATATTAAATATTTTAGGTTTTAACTAATTTAGGTTATTTTAAGTTAAATATTAAATTTTTGGGTTTCTTGTGAATATTTTAGTAATATGAGAAAGTATCTTACTATTCACGAAAAGTTCACCAGAAATTCAATGCATTGTGAATGTTAAGATGTGGCTTTATAATACCTGTATGCATTTTAGTTTTCTATTATATGGTGTCAAGGTGTTGAATTTATCAATTTTATTTCCTTTGTCTCTGTAGAAACACAGTAAATGAAATTCTTGAAAATTCAAATGAAAGAATCATTTGCTAGTATGTCAGCTATTAATAATCATTTAATAAAGTTTTAACATAAAATATTAAGGCATCATGATATTAAATATTTATTTTGTAATAATACTGATATGTTATGTATAATTTTGGTTAAATAATTAGTAATTGAGAAATAATTAAGAAAAGCATTTAAATATATTTTATTGTTAAAAACTTACACCTGGTTAATAAAGGAGACATGTGTTGTTCACAATGAAAAGTTCCAGAGTGTTATCAGCATATGTTAACTATCAATAAATGAATACTATTTTATTTTCTTTGCTTGTTTTATTTTTGCTTACTTATGTCACATTGTTATATGGAAGTTTTCAGGGGTCATCTTAGAAACGGTAGTATGAATTTTTTGCAAGTTATTTTAGTAATATGTGAAATCATCCTGTTATCTGTGAAAATTTTCTTTGTAATTCAGAATAGTGTGAATGTTGAGAGAAAATGGTTTACAGTAATTTTTAGCATATTAGCTATCTATGGTGTCAACATGTTGAAGCAAATGGAATAAGACAAATCAGTTTTATTTTATAAAATTAAGAATACATTCTGTATACTGCAATAAAGTAACCTAATTTTAAATGGATTAAGAATTCTTTAATATACAAATCTTAATATACAAGATCTTAATTATATGCAGTATAATTTTCTATACCATTTATATGTATTGCATTTCATTTAATTATTATAACCTACTTAACTTGTATAGCGAGCAGTATTGTTTTCTTCATACATCTGTGATAATAAAATTGCAGTGATAGTTATATTAATGTGCTCTGATATTAAGGTGACTATTTGTCTCTGTTGAAGCATTTTCTTTAACCATTTAATAAATTGATTATTCTAAGACAAATTTCCTTATTTGTCAACTATAGTGAGTTGTGGAAAATTTTGAAATACCTTAACTTTTTACTGTTATTTTTAGAACATGTATTTGAGTCAAATAATATATTTATTTTATGTGTCATGAATTTAGTGTAAATTAATATAAAATAAAATTGTTTTTAGCATAATTTCAATTTGGCATGAATAACCATAATCTTGTAATTTTATTGATTAAATTACCATCTTTAAGTCTTAAATATCTTATTGTACACTGTTTCTTATTTTCATTATTGTCAAATTTTGAACAATTTCTAATAACAAATTCTGAAAAACAATATGCACAAAAGTTATGTTCTTTATTCTATAAGTTAACTTTTAAAATTCTTTTAAATATTATATTAAATGTTAAAAATATTTGTGACACTAGTTCATAAATTCTTTTGTGATATTCTTATTGATAATTATATCCTTATAAATTTAATAGATATGTAGATTTAGCTGTTGGAGCTCCATTTTACTTCAATAAAGGCAAAGGAGGCGCCATTTATATTTACATGAATTCAGCTCAAGTAATTAATTTTTATAATCATTTTAAATTTCTTTATTTATCATGGTTTCACAGTTAAATAAAATGTATTTCATAAATTTATAGGGAATGTCAGAATCTACTGTGCCCATTAAAATCACTGGAAAACCTGAATCTAGGTTCGGTTTTGCTCTTGAAAATGCTGGAGATTTAAATCAAGATGGGTTTCCAGGTATAAAATAAATTTTATGTTTAATAAATTATTGTATATTTTTTTTACAGATCTTAGATATTTTAATTCATTCTTTTTGCATTTTATGAATTTGATAACTGATAATTTTTTTGTTATTTATGAAAATTTATAATTTCAATTTATTGTTGCTATCTATGTAGTTGAGATTTATTTATGGAATATTGTGTCAGTAAACATGTTCTTAAAATTTGATTTAATTTTAATTTTTATCATCAAGTAATTTCTTTAAGATTCTATAACTATCAAATTTATTTGTAATTTTTGCATTAAAAGAGATAAAACTTTTTTAGCATGTAATTAATTTTTTATAATACTATGTAACTGCTTATTGTAATATTGAGAGTAAAATAAAGAATACTTGATTTTATGATTTTAAAATCTAAATTAGTGAAATTAAAAGAAATAAAACTTTTTTAGCGTGTAATTAATTTTTTATAATACTATGTAATTACTTATTGTAATATTGAGAGTAATGTAAAGAATACTTGATTTTATAATTTTAAAATCTAAATTAGTGAAATGTTTTTAAAAAGTTTTAGGAAACATATAGTTTTCTTCATGATTGTGTGTGTTTATTATAATACTATTATTTTTAAAATCATTTCTGATAAAATGTTTACATACCCATATTATTTGCATTAAATTTTGCAAAAAAAAAAAAAAAAAAAAAAAAAAAAAAAAATGCTAAAAATTATTGATTTTTATAATAATAATTAATTCTATTAAATGGAGTGTCCAAATTTAACAATATTGGCAAGAATCCTAATCACATGTAATTCATATTATCAAGCTTATTGATGGGGGACATGTTTATGTCTGTATGTATCTTTTGAATTCAATTTTAAAGTTACTTTTTTATTGATTCTAATCTGTAATGAGCTATGTATTTCATACTTTATTTTCATATTCATATGAAAATGAATATATTATAAAGATTTTAATATATAAACAAATGCTATACTTATGTAATATATTTTGAAGAGGTAACTTAAATTTAGAAATTTTTGAAAAAATTTCCCTTATTGTAATAATTTTTTATGCAATAAATTTATTGAATTTATGGTTTGTGAGAAGGGTAGTAAAATTTTTTATTCTTTCTATATTTACACATTAAATATAACTTTTACTTTAAAGCAAAAAAAATAAAAAATAAAAATAAAAAATGAATGCATTTCTAATGAACCATGTCATAAACTACTAACTAATATTAAAAAAGTTATTCAATAAAATGATTATTGCCTAAAGCTTTTGAAAGTAACTAAATTTTTATTAATGTTGTGCTTGATTATTCAGTTGTTATTGTTTTCTTATGATTATTAATTATTTGAATTTAGTTCACAAATTTTTAATCATTCTTTTAAAAGAAGATAATTCACCACACATTATTTTTTATACAGATCTGGCAGTTGGAGCTCCGTATGAAGAGGGTGGTGGCACTGTATACATTTTTTCAGGATCGTCTGAAGGAATTATACTTACACCATCACAAGTAAATTATATAAATCCTTTACATTCACATTATTAAAGATATAATTTGATAAGCATAGATTTAGTTTTGGATAATCATTCAAACTTAAATGCATATTTTAATGTCATTGTTAGATTTTTTACAAGATAAATATTTTTAATTTACATTGTTTTTCAATTATATATTGATTATACAATATGTATATATATAAATAAGAAGTAAATTTTTTCGGGCAATTATATTTACTTCTTTCATAGTAGCGTTTTATTTAAGGTAAATAAAAGTAATATTTTTTTTCAATAATCTTGAAATTTATGAATTTTTTAAAATAAGTTTAACTTGGCTGCATCATATAATATATGCATCATATCAGGTAGCATTACTATCAAACAACAAGAACAAAAAATATATAAATAAAATATGTAAGTTTTAAAATGAAATTAGATATTTCTTTTGATATTTTGTTAGCATTTATACGGACTTTCATTTAAATTTTACACTTATCAAAGTGATTTTTTTCATAAGGATTAGATAATTTTTACATTATTTGTTAAGATTATGAGTCTATTTATTAAAGAAATGTTTCATAAGGGGAAACTAAAAGAATAAATCTTAACACGTTATAATTCTGTTTATAAATTGCTCAAATTTATTTTTCATTACCTTTTATGAATCCTTTTTAATTTATTCATTTAATTGTAGAGTTACAAAAAAAATTATTACTTAAGTGTGACTCTAATTAGATAATCATGATAAACAAAATGTTTTCCTAATTAAGTGTGATGTCTTATAAAATAGTCTTACTAATTATAATTTCTTTATAGTAAATTTTCATGCTGTAAAAATAAAATAAATTAAAGAAACAATTTTATAAAAACTTAATATTATTTATTTTATCAAATACTAAATACTGAAATTTTCATTTAAAATTTTTTCTTCATAGGTTATTAATGCTGCTGACATTCCAAGGCTTAATAACCTCAAGACATTTGGATATTCTTTGAATGGCAGATTGGATATTGATAGCAATGGCTATCCAGATTTATTAATTGGGTGCTATGAAAGTGATGCAGCTATATTGCTCAGGTGGGAGCAATATTTTATAAAATACCTTTCTTAAATGTTAAATATTGATAATACAATCGATAAAAAAATTAATTGTGGTATGTTAATTATACATCAAAGCAGCTTATTAAATCAATTTTTTTATCTTTATATTATATGTTATTTTAATATAGAATTATTTAAGATTAAATTTTATTTCTTATTAAACTCAGTTTTTTAAACTATTTTTGTATCAAACCATTGATATATTTGTCTGCAAAATATTAAGACTTCTTACCCAGATTAAGAATTTTTAAAATTTTTTATTATTGATTGCATACAAAAATAAAAAGAATCATGAAAAATCTTCTATGTTTTTTCTTTGAGACAGGTTTTTATTAAAAATATTACGGAAATTATGAAAAGAATTAAAATTTTTCCAAGTTTTTCCTTGCAACATATTATTAATAAAAAGACATCTGATATTTGTAATATAGAAAATCTACATTTATATTCATAAGATTATAAATTTTAAATAATTACTACCTTTTCTTTTAAAGACTCTTACCTTTTTTCTGTTATATTACTGATTAATATTTAGTTTAAAATAAATGGAAATACAAAAAAATTAAAAAAAAAATTTAATGACAATTTTACTTGTGGAATATTATTTATTACAAAACCAAATTGTATACGGAAACTTCTGTTGCCCTTATTTTCATACAATTTAAGTTCTCATGTATATTCTTAAAAATATATTTAATTTATGATATGAAAAGCTTATAAAAATAATATACCTTTTTAGTTTTGTTTTTGTCAGTTCGTAAACATTTAAATCTAAAACGTTTTATATAATGTGAATTTATTTTACAAATTTTAATTTTATAGATTTACATGAATTCTAAAATGCATTTATAAAAATTTGGTGGGTTCAAAGCTTTACAAAGGAAGAATTAGTAAAAAATATTATTTGAATGATGAAAAGATATGTTGAAGGAATAATTTGTTTTCTTTTCATAATTTTAATTAGAGGAAAGAAAATAATAAAATATGAAAATATTTTTAGAGTTAAAATTTTATATTTCTATTATTTATTAAATAAAATCTGTTTTCTGTTTATGATATTTTTACATTATTTTATTATTAATGCTTATATAATTTCAAATAAATATTTTGTTGAAATTTCTTTAACATTACAATTTGTTACATATAATTTTAAGAGTTTTATTACTTATTTTTAATTGTAGATCTCGACCAGTACTGGATATAATTACTTCTGTTACTGGCCAACTATCTAATATTGATCCTGATAAGAAAGGTTGTGAAATGGACAAAGGTTCACCAACTGTGTGGTACGAAATATATTTTAAAATACCTTTTATTTTAAATTTATGTAATTTTAAAATATGTTAAATAAGAATTCAAATTTTTGCTAAATTAAATGTATTATTTATTTGTGAAATATTCATATAGTAGTTAATGGGAAAAAAGAAAATTAACAGTCTAACGCTTATAATAGACTTTATTCTTAAAAGGTTTTAGCATTAAATAAGTTATTTTCATTAAGCACTTATACTTTTCTTTAAATTTTAATTTATTTAACCAGTAATTGATTGAATATCAATTGAAAATTTTTCTTTGAAACTTGTTTAAAATGTTTCGATAATAAATTAGAATTATTTATTCTGAATAGCTAAAATATCTTCCAACTTTTAAAATGGCTTAGAACTGAGTACAAATTTTCTAAACATTTCAAAATTTTATTTTATTTCATATTTTTAAATCAATATCTCACGCTATCAAATTAAATTTTTTATTTATAATATATGCAAGGTTGAGTTAAAAAAAGATTCCAATGAAATAAAATTATTATTTTCTACATACATATAATTATTTGTTAAAACTGAAAATTTTCTTGCATTTTAATGTTTGAGGTACTTTATTTTTATTTAATGCAAACATTTATTTAATTTTCTAGCTTTTCTTTTGAAGCTTGTTTCCAGTTCAACTCTTCTGTATTTACAGTACAAGGCCAAAAATTAAAATATAAAATTGAAGCAGAAACTTTTACTGGCAGGAAGTATTACAGAGTTCGTTTCAAATCATCTTTAGATAGTGATACTCCAAATATTGTTGAAAAAGAAATTGTAATGAGGGCAAGTTCAGTGAGTAAGAAGCATTGCTCAGCAGAAGTCGTATATTTGAAGGTTATATATTATTTTTATAATTATAATGTCTTATTTAAAAAATAGTTTGCTAAATTTTCGCCTTATAGCTGTAATATCACATATAATAAAATTTATGTCTTTTTTTTTTTTTTTTTTTTTTTTTTTTCCGTAAATTGGTAACTGCAAAACTCATATCTTTAAGTGGGATAATATTTGTTACTTAAGATTTTATGGACAACTTATTTTTTTAAAATTTATCATACAGCTGATTTAATATTTCATTGGTATTTCCCCTTGTTTATTTTTAATTAAATCAAAGGAAATTAGTAGGGGTACTCTTATTTAATTATAAGGCAGGACATACAATTAAGATCAAATTATGAAACAGTCTCATTTCAGCATTTAATACATGCATTATATTTTTCAACTTCATTATCAAGTAAAATATTTTATCTTCTTTAGTAATCATGTCTCTTCAAATAATAGGTTTGTTTCTAGATACATTTATTGTATCATCATGAAATAAATTTAATTTATGTCATTTTTTTATAAATTGTGCATTTTATTTTTTTGTAATTTTATTAATCAAATTAGGAGGTTAATTATTAATTTATGAAGTGTTGCAATATTTTATATTATTATTGTTTCTTAATTTATATAATATCAATCAATTTTAATAAGGCAAATTACTTTTGAAATGGAAATATGTTTAACAAAGCTATTTAATTTTTAAAAATAATTATTGTGTTATGCTATTTTCACTTGTTATTGAACTTTCCCACTTATTATTGTATAATTTTCCCTTTTCATCTCTTCTACAATTTTTATGTCAAGATGTGTGATGAAAAATACGTTAAAAATTATGAAAGATATATCAAGATTTTTGCATGTGTATTCAGTTCATAAATTATTCATACTTAAATATACATGTACTCTAAATATTTGAGATATTGAATGATATTTATGTTGAATTTGAAAAAAGGAAATATTCCAAAATGATGAAAAAGTTATGAATTTTTTTTATTATTTTCTCTATGTAGATTTCAAGAGTCTTCTTATTTAACTAATAAATTCTACTAAAAATATTTGTACAATTTGACATTGAATTGTTTAAAAATCAAATATCAATTTATTTTATTTAAAATATACATATATAAATAATAATAGATAAGTTTATATATATATATATATACACAGATTGCTTTTCCATGTATTTTTTTGTGCAACACATAATATTTTAGATTAAAAAAATAAGAAGTTTTTTATATTTAAAAAAACATTTTGTTGTTCACTTTTCATTATCATTTATTTTTAATAATTTGATTGTTAAATATTTTGCATTTATCAAAATATTTATTTTTTAAGGTTTCTGTTACAAAAGGTATATTTTTTTGTTGCAAAATTATTATTTTTTAATGAAAATATATTTGCCTCATATTTTAAAAACTAATTTTAACAGATTTTTATATTATTTGGAATATTTTAGGACAAAAGTGATATACAGAATCCTGTTCAATTTAAGATGACATATTCACTGATTCAAGATGATCCTCAAGAACCTTCTCCTATTTCAGATTTACCAAATTTGAATGCTTATCCTATTTTAAACCAGCAAGAAGCTTCCAAAATATTTGAAGTGAGATGCTCTTTTTATTCATTGTACATTTTCCCCTGAAAATAATTGATATTAGAATCTTGACTTTGAAACGGAATATTTTTTTTTCATTTTTAAAAAAATATTGGTTTAAATAGAAAATTCCACTTATGAATAAATAACTAAATTTTCTGTCTGAATTTACGATTTTATTGAAGACTTTTGTATGCGAAAATGTTCTACAAACTAAATTCGAAAATATATTTACATTTATTTCAAAATAATTTGTAATTGTTAAGAATATGTATTAATAGTATTTAGGATTTACAATACATATCTGCTTTTCTTAAAAATTATTATACAAAATAGTCTGAACTTAATCTTTAAATATAAACTTTTTTTTATTAAAAACTTATTAAGCATATTTATTCCAAGAATATTCAAAATATTTGAAGTGTTTAACTGCTTATTGGACCAATTTCATTGTAATTTGTCATTGTTGTATTATTTACTTTTCATAATTTGGTAAGAAACATTCTTTTTTCTATAGTAATGTTTTTCTAAAAAAAATGTAACACATGTACAATTATTTTTCTATATCATAAAGCTAGAGAATGAAATTAGAATTTTATGGAAACTAATGACATATAATCTGGAAATAATCTTACAGTTAAAATAATAAAACTTATGATTGCATTTTTATATCTTTTTATTTCTAATCTGTAAAATTTTATTTGTTTTATGCTAAAAAATCACATTTATTTGTAAAGGCTAAAGTATAATGAGATTATAATATATAAATAGATAGCAAAAGTATAATTTGATTATTTCAAATAATTTAATTTTTTTATTTTCTGTATAATCATATTTTCTTGTGTATTTATTTTTTATATAATGTTCTCCAAATACTAATATTTAACTCAAATGAACTATTCCATAAATTCGTTTTTTAAGTATACTATATATATTACTGGATATGAATAGCTTTCAGAAATAATTATTTAAAAAGAGAATTTAATAGCTAAATATATTTAATTAAAATGTCTTTTAATCATCCTCATTATAGTTATCATGATAATTTTTCTTTCTTCAATTGATAAAACGTTTCAATTAGCACAAGTATTACTTAAAAAGTGTTACTTCTTATTTATCCTTCTATTTGTCCAAAATATTACTATTAATGATAAAGTACTCTACAGTTTATTTTTTGTCATAACTAAATTATTTGGTATTAATTATTATACAGTATTAATTATTATTATTAATTTAACTATTCATGATTGGATTTTGAAGCATATTGTATTCCTTAACAATAATTTTTCAATATTTTCGAAAATGAATTAAAAATATTATGATTCATATTGTTGAAATGAAAATATTTATGTTTCTATTGATCTCTTATGTGCTATCAGATATGGTTTAATAAACTAATTCTTTTATTTTTACGTATAGTATTAGCTAGTTTACAGTTGTTACAGAGGCCATTGTTAATAATTATTATTTAATTAGGAATTCAAAATATTGTCCACTGTATTGATGAAGTAGATAAAATGTTTAGAAAAAAGCATTTTTTTTTAATTCAAATTGTAGATTTCTTTCTTTTGTATTTTCTTAGAAATTAAAGTTTACTTTATTGTACCTTATCATATATATATATATATATATATATAATGTATTTGATATTTTTTCAACCTATATTTTAAAATTGTTGTAATTATTTCGAAAATTGTTGATACTGTTTTTATATATAATAGCATCATATATTTTAACTTAATTCCATGATAGATCTTAAGCATTTAAATTAAGCCTATAATTCGGATATTTTCCCTTGGACAATATTTTTAACATAATACATTTTATTCATTCGTTAATAGAACGTATAATATCATTGATATCTTAAATATACTATTTATCATGCTTATTTTTGGATATGTTTGTAAAAAATCCATAAATGCATTATTTCATTATAAACACAATTAAATTTCTTTAATAGAATTTAATTATGGTAGGTTATGTTTTATAAATAAAATTTGTTTTTCTAAAATTTTACTTAAATTTAAACTTTACTTTATTAAAAAATTTTCAAAATGATGAATCACGTTTATTTAATTGATATTTAAATTTTATATGGCAAAAGAAAGTCCATTTCACAAGGGAAATTTAATAACAAGTTGGTAAAACAGAATTGGTAGCATTTTAAAACAATATTAAATTTTCACATGCATGCATGCATTTTGAATACATGGATGCATACATATACACTGTTACATGCACATCCTTCTGTTCTTTTTCTACAATAATGAGAGAAAAAAAAATAGTTTATTATAATTTTTTTTATTTATGAATTGTAAGTTATATTATATTGAAAATTTACATTAAGTTGATTGTTCTGATCTTCATATTAATGAATATTTTAATTATATTGCTTTTAGGTCAAATTTTTGAAAGATTGTGGATCTAATGATATTTGTGAAAGTGAATTAGATGTTGTTGTTGACATAAGTCTGACAAAGTAAGTATACTAATTAAATAGGGAGTTTTAGTTTCTGTATATATGGGTAAACTTAATAATTCATCTTTTATTCAAATTTTAAAAATTTATTGCTAATTAAATTTGAATAACTTCTATCATCCCAATTACTTTTATTTCAAAAACATTAATATAAATTAGAATAATTAAAGGAATAAAATTTATTTAACTACTTAATGTGATAGAAGTTATTTATGTCAATCTCAGTATGTATTATTATGTCATTCCAATATACTGTATAAATTATTGAATTGTTGTTTAACATGCAAGTAAACATTTTACCATGTAATTAGCAAATATAGTTCAGTATCTAAATAATATTTATGTAATGAAAGGTCACAATTATTACCTTATTTTAATATCTTTAAATTTTTCTTGCTTTTTTCCAGAGATGAAGAAGGAAAGCCAATTTTGTATTTAGGTGAGAAACAAGTGTCATTATCCGTTAAGGTGATGAGTTTTAAAGAACCAGCCTATGATGCTATGCTTTATATCTTCCATCCATCAAGTCTAAGTTTTATAGGGAAGAAAGTTGTGGTAAATAATAATTTTTTTTTTACATTTTGATAATGCAATAAAATTTAAAGTATTTTGCACAAGATTTTGCATCAGTGTTTCCTTTAGTACTTAATATTTTTCTGTAACTTAATAAGACAAGTTGGTTTAGTGTATCTTAAGTCTTAATTCTTAATTAAAAGTAAATGAAATTTATTTCAAATTTAAACATTTTTATCAATTTTAATTTCTATGGAATATATTCTTTGTTTTATAATGAAAGTCTTTCAATTATTTTGATTCATTTATTTGAAAAAATACATTTTTTTATACTATCGATAATTTTTACTTTTAACCAAATTTTAAAGTAGGACACATAAAAATTTCCAAAAAATGCTTTACTTTTGTTTTCTATTAATTTATGACATTAATTTTATTATTTATAGTAAAATGCTACATTGAACAATTAAAAGTTTTTATAATAATTTAAATTGCAATAAACATTGATTTGCTTTGCAAGTAAAAGATTTCTCATTTTAATTAAAAGTTATTATATTTTCGAAAATAAATATAGTTAATTTTTATAAATTCTATTTATTATTGAATTAGAATTTATTTTAAACTTCTTTTGTATAAAGTAAAATAGAGTATTATAAATTAGTAAAAATATTAAAAATTATAATACAAATTATTTGTGCATGTTTTCTTGCCATTCAAAATGTTTTGAAATGCATATTATTAATTTTCAAGTTTTACCTATTTAAATTCTTAATAAACATTTAAAAATTATTTTATGGATTTAATATTTTGTTAAAAAAATTAATTTAAAAATATTCCTAATATTTTAATTTATAAATTCATCAAAATTAAATATGATTACTAATTGTATTGTTTAAAAAAAATTTATTTGTAAAGAGGAAATAGTTTCATAATGTTTTGTAAGCCTAAATTTGTAGTTATATTTTTAGATAATTTAATGCACTTTTGCATTCATAGTTTTTAGTTTATTAAATTTCTTTTATCAGTTAAATATTTTTCTGAGAATGATTCTGTTTCCTTATAATTTTTATTCTTTACAGAAAGGAGAGCAAATTGAATGTGTTCCTTTTAACTCTACAATAGTGAAATGTGAATTAGGAAACCCCTTAAAAGACAATGAAGTAATTTATTATTAATAATATTTGCTAAAGTATACGCATTTGATTTAAAAATATTACTATTTGAAAATAATGAATTATTTTATATTCGTATTACATAAATTTTTCTACCTTGTTTTAATGTTTCATAGTATATTTTTTGATTTGAATTAGATTTTTATTGAGGAATACTTTATCTTTCTATATTGATTATTAAAGGTTTACATTCTAATTAATTTATTAAAATTTTTTAATTAAATATTCATTTATGTTGAAAGTTCATTTACAGTTGTACTGAATTTACTAATGAAAATTCAATTGTTAAAAAGCTATTTTCATGAATATTGTTGTTGCAAGATAATATAAATTTATAATTTTGAGTGCTATAGAAAGTCACAATTCTTTCTTGTTTAACTATTTACACTAGTTTTTCTTGCTGCTTAAGTATTTAAATGATTTTTATGTAAGTGTGTATTTACATTATAGGAAATATGCATTCTTTTAATCATTAATTTTTATTTTTATTGTAAAAAATATCTATAGAAATTTTTTAACTGTATAATTTTTTAAATATTCTACAGTTTATTTTTGAAACAGAATAAAATACCACAATGAATTATTAATTATTTCATAATTTTTTGTTTTATAATGTAAATAAGTTTTTCTAAATAACATCTTAAATAATCTGCAATGAGATTAAAAAATGCTTAAACCTGATTTATAAAAGAAATATGCAAAATTCTCTTATTAAAAATATAGTACTTAAGTTTAAAATGCTCTGTGAGTATGTGTGAGTTCTTTAAAAAGGAATTTTATACTTTGTGGAAGTTGATTGCCAATTGTTTGATTTGACATGAAAAGAATTGATTTTATTAAAAATATTTCAAGTTTTGAAAATCTGAACGTTTGTTACAGAAATTATGAAAGCAGTTATAAAATTTTCTGTCACTTAATTTTTTGTATTGTATTCTTATGTAAATGATACCAATATAATGTGATAATTTTATAAACTTTTCAGTTTTCTATTTATTTTTTAGTTTCTGTGTACTTAATG